>JAJDMY020000485.1:0-28824 GCA_022345705.2 Sabuloglossum arenarium | reverse complement strand
CGCTTGTTGCCTGCGTTGCTACGTCGATTTTCGTGCGTCTCGCGTGGCTCGAAAAAATCGGGCATGACGCGCAATCGGGCATCACATGGTGAATTACGTTAGTCGAGCAACAATGCCCTTGTCAGCCTCAACATCGCTTTGGAGAATCGTCGTTGCTGTCCTCGTCTGCGTTGGCTCAAAAGCCAGCAAAGGGCATTATCGGCTGGTGGACAATTATGAGGGTGTCAATTTCTTCGACAAGTTCAACTTTTACACCGTAGGTGCCACGGGCGCATATCGTAGTGATACGGTCGGGAAAATTGCTGATTGACTCTCCAACAGGGCGAAGACCCTACCCACGGCTGTGTCGAGTATGTCGCATGTAGCTCGGAATATTTAGCTCCTCAGCTCCGGGCTGAACATCTTCTCCACTTAGTTATCTCGATAATGACAAAGCCCGCCTGGCTGGGTTAATCTGGGAGACGGGCACGGCGGTCTACATCGGAGTGGACCACACCAATATCATCAGTGCCTGTCCCCTTGACCTTCCGCCCGGACCCGGACGACCCAGCATCCGCCTTGAAAGCAAAGCTACCTATACCCACGGCCTCATCATCGCTGATATTTGGCATATGCCGGGCGGGGTCTGTGGGGTTTGGCCAGCCTTGTGAGTTTAGGTCTCCTATCCTCCATAGTAGCTTGTTATTTTAACCAATCTCTTTTCTCATGATGCAGTTGGACGCTCGGCCCGCACTGGCCCGACAACGGCGAGATCGACATCGTCGAAGGCGTGCACAAGCAAACATCGAACCAAATGACACTGCACACCTCTGCCAACTGCAGCGTCTCCGGACGCAAGCAATCCGGCAAGGAGTTGGCTTACAACTGCTCCACTGCACCCGAAGGCTGCGGTGTCATAGACGAGGCCGGAATCCCTTCATTCGGCACACCTTTCAATCAGATCGGTGGTGGCGTTTACGCCACATTATGGAGCTCAAACGGCATCAAGATCTGGTTTTTCCCGCGCAACCACATTCCGAATGACATCACCGGCGGAGCACCGAAGCCTAGTAGTTGGGGAATCCCAGACGCAAATTTTGCGGGAGATTGTGACTTTGATTCGCATTTTAAGAATCATAGCATCGTGAGTTGCCCTAGGTTTCTATTCTATCGAAGCGCATGGCCAGTCGAGGATGTGCTTTGCCGTTGACGCGTTATCTATCTTCCTGGGAATAGATCTTCGATACGACATTCTGCGGGGATTGGGCCGGCAGCGTCTGGGCTGGTTCAGGATGGTATGGTAACCCATTCCATGTGTTTTAGCCGCCACACTGCGCAGGATCTTTTCTCTGCTTTCATGCTAATACATTCTCGTTCTCTAAAGCTCGTCCGTAACATGGCCGGACTGCAACTCGTGGGTTCTGAAGAATCCCGCAGCATTTGTTAATGCCTTTTGGGTGGTTAACTCGGTCAAAGTCTATCAGGAGAAGCATACCTGCAAGGAATTTTCTCGAGACTCAACTTCGAGCTCACCATCACAAACGGATATTCCCCCTTCCGCTGCTTCAACCGAGGAGTTGACAGCATCGACTCCACCAAGTACTTCAACCAGTACCTTAGCCGAAAGCTTTGCCAGTATGCCTCCGCATGATCAGGTACCCATCTGGCTTTAGCCGCCAACTTAGTCTAAGCCAGACATTGTCATTTCCAATCTGTCAATGCATCCGTTGCTGCGCGTTCCCCTCTTTATACGTATGTACCTAAGCAATGAAACGTCTCATCTATTTAATGCAAAAAACAGTTCCGTTAACTCAAGTGTTTACTTAATAGCTGGATCATTTCTTATCAGCTATACTAGTCCAAGCGTTGGCAATTTTGAGACTGGAATAGCAATGGTCCCAGTTACGAAGTAGCACATGCTTCAGACACTATGCTATTCTATCCGCGAAGCGCGTCGCTTCGTGACTGCTACGGAGCAGGAACCTCAGGATTATCAGGAGTGGGTTTTAGGACCACCGGGAGGGAGTTTCAAGACTATTAGAAGGTAGCGTTATAACCGCTGCCTCGGGAGGGTGGACGACTGTTGGGAGGGAACTTCAGAACCACCAGGAGGCGTCTTCAAGACTACTAAGAGAGTGCCTAAAGACCCGGAAAGGCATAAGTATCCCTTCTTGTACTTATTTTTTCCATCTTTCCCTCTTTTCTCATACAACTCCAAGCACAAATATTCCCTTTCACTTATTTCTCCTTCTTCCTTACTCATTCCTCCTACATCCTATACTGTAATGAATACGACCTGGGCCGGTTTTAGCCGGATTTCTAAGCGGCCAGCAGTGAAGAAAACCGACAATTGTATTCACTACTAGCTGCCAACTACTATATAAACCCCATCAACCTCCTTCAGTCCTCTACTTTCTTTCCTCCTTCATCATCCTCACTGACGGTTCCAGCAATACTTTCAGTCGTATTCAGTAGCCTGCGGGTTTTATTCAGTGTAGCTACCAAATACTATATATTACTCTTCTTCTTTCTTCGGTCCTTCTCCTCCGTCGTCATCACAGATGTGGTTGCAACTGTACTTCTGGATGGTCAGCTGTAAATGAAACCAATATCTTCATTTATTGCCGATCCCAAACTAAATTATTTATACCCCTTTCAGCCCTCCCCATTCCTCTGCTTCTGCATTCGGACTGCTAGCTTTTTTCACTTCAGCCATCGGTTGAACTATTTATACACTTCCAATCTCCTTCATTTCTCCACTTTCTGTCAGAAACTAGCATCGAGATGTGGAGCGATAACTTATAGAATAGATTAATCGAGCGGAATTCTAACTGGATGTTATGTAACATGTGGAGGTATGCTATTGGTGATTAGTTCTCTACACCGTGCGGGCGCATTCCACAGCACTATCGATCCAATTGATTGGCCCTGGCTTTATTTTGGGTGTTGGCTAAATGTATTTCACCTTCGGTCAGATGGATAGAGTGTTTCTTGTTCAAGGTAGAGAAAATAGCCTGGCTACAAGGAGGTGGAAGGAGTGTTTGTCTGAGTCACCTGCATCTAGGAAGCTCTTTTCGCAGTATTATCGATATTACCACCAAGTCAACAGCAACTCACCAGAAAAAACTCATCCCTGGTTCGCTAGGATATAAACATTTATCCACAACTATTCCACTTAGGTCTCACCACCCATCATCACAAAGAATCCATCACGGATCCCTTGAATACCCCTATTTAAGGATTGACGGGCTGCGACCATCATCAACATATCTTGACGTCTTGGGGGTAGACCACATGGGCTGCCGATTCGCTGCCCATTACCTGCTCTAGCGATCATCCCGTTCATCGTCGGTAATGTAGGGTTAGCAGAGCTCCTTGGTGTATGGTACGTGCGTTTTTATAAAGGTATAGATAGAGAGTCCTTACAGGTCCGGTATACTTCATATGCATAGGTGCCAGGATTGGAATATTAAGGAGAGATATGAAAAGAAAATTTTGTGGCCAGGCGGTGCTTTGAGCGGGGGCAGGGTAGAATGGAGGATTGAAAGGCCCTGGAGACGGAGGTAAACCACTGAGATAAGGCGACATCATACAGCAGGAAAATGGTGTTACGTCGGGCTAGACTCTTAGAGATAAAGAGCCACTTCTCGCAAAGATATTACGAATCACTTAGATATCCCAGCTACCAGAGCATCGGATCCAATAGCTTGATAACAGTCAACTAATGCAATCTCTAATTCCTCAAAATGCAACCCTACAAGCCCTCCCGTTCCTCTCTCCATATAAGGCCGTTGGATCCCGCTATAGAGAACTATCAACAAGCACAGCAAACTCGAGACTTTGGAACATCACAACCCCCGCCTAGCAGCTGTATACATCACTACCGCATCCAGCGTGCTGCTCGCGACGAGTGTGATGCTGAAGACTATCTCGATCATTGGCATAGGCAACCCCCGAACCTACCGCAAGGCCAAGGAGTCGTTAGAGTCCTTGAAGGAGCGGCATGCTTCATGTGACAGGTGCCGATACATGTATGATACATGCATACGTAAAGAAACATTATAATCCAAAAAAGCTAAGCATCCCACTAATAATTGACATTGCCCTTTCTGTAATCATTCTCCAAGGGTAGCTTTAGTTAGCATTTTAACGGCAAGTGAATCTGTTTGTACAAACCACCTTCTCAGCCGATCCTGCCTTGCTTGTACTCTTGCCATTTCCCTTCTCGAATCCCTCGGTTTCCATTTCCTGGTGTCCCAAAGCCTCTACACTGTCCATACTCGCTTTCTAGTGGTTTTCGTCTTCGATTTCACTAGCAGACCTAAGTTAGGTCATAGGAGAGAGATGGTTCGGAAAAGCTTGAGCGCTCGCTCTCCTTCAAAGCGTTAATATCAGCTATGATCTGTGGCTTGCCTCTGGGTAGCCAACGACCAGCATTGCCTAGGGCAGTCGAGTTCAACTGCCCAAGTTCGACGCCCGTTTTCGACTGCCCCGATACATGCCGCACGCACTGACCAACGTAGCTCATAAACAACTTAAGAGTTGTCCTTCCAAAAGAACCAGCTTGTGGCTTAGTGGTTAATGCCTTGCGAGTTTTTCTTGCAACACAGGTGGCGATGTCCGTAATGTAGTCCATTGATCTGGCATTCTAAACCCGGCTTGCAAGTTTTTTTTTGGCACTTTTGACTCCGCTCTTTCTTTTGGTGTAATTTTTATGGCAGTGCGGTGTTGTGAGAGCTGCCTTTCAGGGGTTAGAAGAGGCTCGAAGGCAGTTTTGGTTTCGGAGGTTGCGAGTTTAACCACCTTACCTCCCGTTCGGATTATGACCTGTCCTACCTGGCTGAGATTCAGACAATTGTGTGCCAGCACGCCCTCTCACTAATTGTTTTTTTCCTGCTCAGCCAGACCGGCTCCTTCCACCTCACCGCACTCCTTCTCAGATAGACCCCACACCGAGAGCCAGACTTCCTGCCTAGATTAGTTTACGCTGCCTGTTAAGTGAGCTGGAAAACTTACTCCAGAGACTCCATTCCGGCCTCACAACTGATGAAAATTCCAGATCATGACGACTAATTCAGTCCCTGATTCTTCAGAGCGCGAAAAATCCATCTTTGAGCAGGACGTATCAACAGGTTGGGACCTAGCTATGATTCCTAGACAGCCGGTCGTGCGGAAGCTAGATCCGACCGCCAATAAGCTCAAGGTCGGACCGGAGTGTTGATCGAATATTGCCCTAGCCTATCTCCAATAAGGGGCCCTTACGTCGATAAAAGGAATCAACAGGTTCCGATATCATCATCCACTTTACGGGAGACCGCCCACGGGTTCTGCTCGACCATATCGTCAAAGCGATAGACGACGCTAAGGCTGAACGTCTACACTTGTGGGCCAAGGACAAGTCCGTACATCTGGAGGGGGTCAGGCGCTACAACGATGCGAATCCCCACAATCAGATCAGTAACCGCGTCGACAAACCCGACATTTCCGGAGCCGAATTGGTCGCACAACAAACCACGAAGCTCCAGAAAGAAGAACGCCAGAGGATATTCAGCGTTATCCTCGAGGTCTGCGCTGCCGTCGTGCGAAAACCAGCACCCGCGGCCGATGAAGGGCCGGTAGATGACTTGGACGGTACAGAGAGTTCAGGACGTGAGATCACACTCGAGAGCGTGGCAGAAAGAGTGGTCGCAGGGATACTGGCCAAGCACGGGGCCAAATTGGCAAAGAGATCAAGAAGAGCGGCTCTAGTATCTGAGAAAGCAGACTAAGAAGCTACGGAAAAGGCAGAAGAGGAGAAAGATAAAATCTATGCTATGCTGCTGTTTTCGACTTCAGAGGAAAAGGCGAAGGGAAAGGTAGTAATAGTAGCCCTATCTTTAATCTAGAAAGAAAAGGAGGAAAAGGTAAAGGTAGACGCTGCAAAAGCAGCCCCTACCAAGACGAGAGCCAGCTCAGAGGAGGGAAAAGCCAGCCACCAGAATCGGAGGAAGAGATCTAAAGCCACCCGTCATAAAGCCAAGGGAAAGGATTCTTCAATACTTGCAAACCAAAACCCTGGAGGAAACCATAATGAGTTGACGACCCATTGGGGGGGGAGGACATACAGTATTCACATTTTTAGAAACCCAAGTTACGATTCCATAAAAATCCGAATTCCATCTGCCTGCTCCACATACAAACCCTTCTCATCATTCCCATAAATTATCTTCTCGCACACCTCATCCTTCCTAACGAATAAACAGCCCAACAACCATGAACATCACAACAGAGCATCATCACCCACCCCAGCATCCCCAGATAAAAAACAAGTTTCCGCGAAGCATGGGTTTTGCACCCCCTCGCGATATACGTGCGTCAGATCGTGATTGAGCTTTAAAATTTGGTTAGTACGGAGTAGTTAATAGGTGGGGGTTGAAGGAGGTGGGAGAGGGTGGATTGTGGTGGTGATCGCTTGTTGTGAGTCTATCTTCCGGGTAGGTGGAGGTTTGTTGGAGAAATTCAAGACGATGAATCATGCGATCCGTAGATGCGGAACTGCTGTTGATGGGTAGGACAAAGGTCTCAAATCACAAAATCCACTCATCTTTGAAAGGGGAACGATAATAAAAGCGAAAATATTTGACCATTTCGTAAGCCTGAGGGCTAAGCCTACATGCACCCGGGAAATCCGAACCCAACAGCCACGGAAACGATCAAATATCAGTATTAGCCCCTCCGCCCTATCGTGCCACTCCACGCTTCCCCATCTCCACCCCCACAACCCCCACAACCATTCATTTCCATCAATTCCCCAGAAAGTGAGCAGAACAAGCTGGATTCTCCTTTCAACCCTGTCCTACTCCTTCTCCAACTCACAAAGCCATCATAGCGAACAACGCTGCAGCAGCCAAGACGATGCTGCCGAACGACGCAACAATCTGGCCCGCAGCAGCGCTCTTGCCAGTCGCGCTCGCGGAAGGTAAGCCTGCGGCGGTGGTCACAGCAGTAGGCGCGGCAGTAGTATAGAGCGTCGATGGGACAGTCATGGAGGACTTTGGGTAGACGATGGAGGAGTTGCTGACGGGGTAGCCGGTCGAGGCGACGTAGTGCGTGGTCTTTGAGTAAGACGTAGTCTTGTTGGATGCTGCCACCGTGGTGTAGGCAGAGGCGGAGCTAGACGACACCGGACCGTTAGGGTTACTGATGCCGAATTGAGTGCTGTATTGGTACTGGCCGGTAGCGTCGACGATCAATTGGATACCGTAGTGCGTCACATCATTCTGGAGGGTGGCGGAGGGAGTCCAAACGAAGGTTCCAGTGTTAGAGATTCCCTCTGCGCGAGACGGAAGGGTTTAGTTAGTCGGTTGTTTTTATTACTGGAATTTGCGCAGAGTAAAACTGCACACATACCAGCGATCGTCGCGATCGGCACGACATTGGTAGACGGCCCACGAAGGAGCACGATCGAGACGGTTCCCGTGGTAGAGGGCTACCGAGAGAAAACACCATCGCGTCAGCAGATTCCACAAACGCACGATTTCTTCAATCTGCAGTCCCTCGATCTCCAGCCAAAACGTAAAAGCGAAAGAGAAAATGAAAGGAAATACATACATTCCACGTAATCGTATACGGAAAGCCCACCGGGACCTGTTCATTCAAACTAGGCTTCGAAATCGGATTCCCCGATGGATTACCAACAGGAGTTATCAACGCCGACGCAATAGAAGCCGTCGCGGCCAAGAGAACAGTCGTCAACGAGAAGCGCATCTTTATTGATTGATCGTTTCCTCTGGATAGAATAGATAGAATAACGACAATATTCAAGCGTCCGAGATATTAGGACTAGGTCTATTTCACAAACTCGACAGATCTCTCTCACTTCTTAACAGCTGTTCAAAAGAATGACTGATTGATGCTGTATGTCTGGCAAAATAACGAGTGACTTTGAAAACAAGCACCGCAGGTAAAGAGCGTTACGGGATCCGTATGAATTATTCGAAGAGAGCGTGTTGTGTGAAGGAAGAAAGGCTGAAAGGCTGAGCGGGAGACGGTCTCGGGACAGGAATACGAGACGCGCGCCAAGCCTGCCCCCTTTATTTTCCTCTTCTCTCTTTCGGCCTGTGATTGGCTGGTACTCCTGAGCTCGGAGATTGAGACTGAATGCTGACGGATGACAACTTATTGATCTTATTGATGGGTTGGATGTCACTTGTACCGGGAAGATGAGGTGATATAACAGGATTATGCACTGTGGATTTACGGAGTAATTCGGCGCGATTTCGTAGCAGTTTTTTTTTTTCTTTTCGGGGTATTACGATGTTCCCTAGTAAGCACGGCAGTATACGCAGCGTAATACCCCAAGTGATGATCTGCTCCGAGACGGTTGAAGGTCAATTGAACGGGTTTCATACATAAGTAACAAAAGATCTATGGATCCTTCATGTCGTTTTTTTTTTTTTTTTGGTTCACGAGTAAGCTCTAAAGTGTAGGTATCCCGCAATCCTTCTATTCCTTCTCTAGTCGTACCGCTGGGTTGCTCTCCACGAAGTTGAGATCGACTTTGTGACCCAGCAACTCTCGAATATTCTTGACTCCATACCTGGGTGAATCTCCGTCAGCAATCCGACTTCTCAATCTACACCCTTCTAAAAATGGACAAATGTCACTCACTTGATCATTGTCGGTCTCTCCAAACTCAATCCCCACCCATACACTCTCATATCTTTCGGCAATCCCATGGGCTCCAACATCTCGGGTCGGAACATGCCACTGTTCCCGATCTCAACCCACTTCCCTAGACCTTCATGCCATCCGAAGATTTCCATGCTAGGCTCGGTGTAAGGATTGTACGCGGGCTTGAAACGCAATCCATGGACACCCATCTTGGCGAAGAAAGTCTCCATGAACCCAATTAGGCCACCGAGAGCGAGATCGAAGTCTGCAATGACGCCTTCCACTTGGTGGAATTCCGCGAGATGGGTAGCGTCGACAGACTCGTTTCTGAACACTCTGTCGATGGAAAAGTATCTAGCCGGACGAGGGTTTGCAGCTAGCTTGTGAAGCATGACCGTCGAGACGGCAGTGGTGTGGGTCCGCAGGACGAGCCTACGAGCTTCCTCAGGGTTCCACGGATATCGGTAGCCTATTGATCCGTACTTCCCACTTTCGTGGACCTCCCTGATATTTTCCCAGTACTGTTCATAGTCCAGCGGTTCCTCCTCCTTGACTTCAACCCCAGACAATTTCGACGTCGGTTGAGCGATATCGGGATCAGCTCGGGGTTTATCCGCTACTGCTGGATCGGAGATGTAGAACGTATCCTGTAGGTCGCGAGCAGGATGTTGCTGAGGCACATAGAGAGCATCAAAATTCCAGAAGCCAGTCTCGACGAAACTTCGCTTTCTCAGTATGAGATTATGTTGTCTTTTGCAGAACAAGAACCTACCGATTGGTCGGCATCTCCGTAAAGCCCATCTCGAAGAATATCTGACGGAATTCATGCCGTACTTTATTGACTGCAGGATCGACTCAAGTCAGCATCTCTGGCATAAAAATGATTCAAAGGGATGGCTCTCACGTGGGTGAAGAGCGCCACTGGGAGTGTGCGCTCCCAAGGCTTTGAAGTTGTATGGTTTAAATTTTAGGTTCTTCCAGGAGCCGCTAAAGATATCCAGTTAATATGATAACACAATCTGGTCATAGAGAGTAGTCACCTTGCTAGCATCTCTGCTGTCAGGTCTGTTTCTTCTTTGACTAACTCCATCGCATATTTCGGGCCTTTGGAAATCTTGAAGGCGATGACCTTCTGCATGACAACTAGCTTTCTCTTCCGCAGGTCGGCAATAACTTTCGCATCGGGATATGTGTGCGTCTTCTGGATGGTCTGCAATTGTTCGCGGGTGATATCGGTGATCGAATTGGTCTGACAAGGTCAGCCGTTGAATGAAAAGAAGCTATACTCTCAGATTCCCAACATACATTCGCCACAAAGAGATCCTTCTCCTTTCTGATCCATCCTTCTTTGAAGGCCTTCCCCGAACCGACTTTGGCGCTCTCTTTACCGACTATACTCTTAAGAGGCATAGTAGAGTTAGCAGATCAGTACAATTAGGCTACCAACCACATATCGCCGAAACTCTTCACCTGAGAACGTAAAGGTGAATATATCTCTACTCATACCGGTAAGTCGCCAATCTTGAGACCTTCCACCGCTTTTCGCACAGCTTCAAAGACTTTTGCTTCATGGCTACCCTCTTCAGCAATCCCTTTGCCCTCGTCTGTGAGAACTGCTTCTTCCCTATCCAATGTCTGATATGACACCATCTCCCGCGAAGCAAGCCTATCCAGGGCGCTCTTGACTGTTGTGGAAGGTACCGATGGGAATACATCGGCAGAGAGCAGTATGTCTTCGGAGGAGAGGGCACCCAGTATCTGAGCTATGAGGTCACCCATTGCAAACCAATTCAAGAGGAAGCCACTGGAGCAGTCTATTTCAAAGTCGCGTGGGAATGCTGCTGTTTGTCGTACTCTGCTTTTGCTGTTGTAGTGGGGTGGATGACTCTACATAATTTTCGCGGTCCCGACCGATTTCTTGGCACTCCCGAGCCAAGGAACCCACTCCGCAGTGACATTGAGCCAACATAAACTACAATTTTGTACAGGAAATCAGATGCGCATTTACTGGAGTCAATGCTTTCCCAGTCTCGAAGAAACTCAACAGGTTCTCCATGCTAAGCCTCTCGAATCCGATATGAGACTCGATAGAAGCTCCTGCTGTGTGGGACATCACTACGACGTTTTTCATGCTCGCAAACTTGGGATTGACATGCGGTTCGTCATAGTGAACGTCCAGACCGGCTGCAACAAGTTGTCCACTCTCCAGCGCTGAGACCAGTGCGTCCTCATCGATCAGCTTTCCGCGAGCTATGTTACAGAGTCTCGACCCGTGCTTCATCTTGGATATGCTGGATTCATCCAGGACTTTGCTTCCACTGAATGGGGTGGCCAACATCACACAATCCGAAACCGCCAGCATGTCAGTCAACTTTTCAAAATAGACAGCCCCGACAGATGATTCCATCTCTGGCGACTTCCGCACGATGTCGTTATAGAGAATCTTCATGCCGAACGCAGCATGCGCTTTTTGAGCTATCCTGTAACCGATATTACCTAGGCCAATGATACCAAGACTGTGGCCTCTCGGGTTGTGGGCCATCGCAGGGATATTTCGATGAGCGTCTAAAAACTGATCCGGGTCCAGGGACCTTGCGGCAATGGCTGACCAGGCGAAGTTTCGAAAAGTAGACAGTAATAGCCAAATTGCAGTATCAGCCACTGATTCTGTGCATGCTAGAGCACTGTTGCAGTAGATAATGCCTGGATTAGGAGAGTATGAGCAATAGGCTCCAAGAACAGCATCATTTCCTCGCACCTCGCTGCGCACAACTTTCCGTATCAACCCAGTCATAGCCCGCTCCAGCGCTTGCGAAGATCTTGACGGATGAAGGGAGCAGATTGCTGTAATATCCTGATCAGCATCGACCATATGAAGAGCATTTTCTGTCTGACTGAGCGCATACATCAGCTCCTGATCCCAGTTGCCCATCTCAACGCCGCTGTTCCAGAAAGGGCGATACATTGCAGAAAAGTCTCCATACTTCCTCTCCTTCAGAGCTTGAATGAATGAATCACGAGTAAGGCTCTCGTTCCGCACGATATGGAACATTTCACACAGCTTCTGGTACAATTCATGGTTCCACTTGATGGGTTCGCCCAGATGCAGAAGCGTTGGCTTGGGCATTTTTAAGAACGACTCGAGTTTGAGGAAAGGCTCTCTAACAACGAACAGCCAGAAAGGAGGCTTATATGTACACAGACCGAGTGTCGCTCTGTTTCACGTACAGTGTCTTGTATCTATTTAGCGATGATCGTTCTTCGTGAGCTGAGAGCGGCCCAAGAACAAGCAAGAACAGATGGAGGAAATATTACACGTCAATAGGGGATTTATGGCCGGAAAAAGTTGCCTTCTATGCCAACCCCGCAAAATGCGCGAAATGAACGGGGAACCCAGCAAACCACTGGACAAATACGCGACCACCCGCCAGCCTGGCAAGCGTACCAAAAACTGCATCGCCCATCGCAGTCCGAATGCGAGACCGCAGAGGCAGATCCCGTACTGGTGATGCCCTTGACATGGCGCGCCGCCGAACAGCGTGTTCCATGGAGGATGTTCAGCTCTCCGGTATGGATTGCTCTGCTGCTGACAGCGTCACTGCATTTTGGCGTGGTGCAAGCCATGACAAGAGGCCAGATTGCTGCTTTGAGGTGCACAACCAACTTCCAGAGAGATGAATTACATGAACCGCGCTGAATGCTCTTGATGCAGACGAGAGGCCGTCGAGATGTTCTATCACGGCTATTCCAACTACATGGATCATGCATTCCCAGAGGATGAGGTAAGTTTGTCGCATCAGAAACCTGAACTTGCGAATCCAATCTGACCTAGTGTTTCAGCTTCGACCTGTATCCTGTGTCCCACTGAGTCGAGATAGACTTGATCCAACTAACATTGGCCTGAACGATGCCCTTGGGAATTACTCGCTCACTCTCATCGACAGTCTTTCCACCTTGGCTATTCTGGCGTCGTCTACCTCACACCCGCATGGGAAGAAAAACACAGCATTGAGGAATTTCCAGGATGGAATTGCGCTACTGGTCGATAGTTATGGGGATGGCACGGAAGGATCGTCCGGGGAAGGTTTACGTGCTCGCGGTTTCGATGTCGACAGCAAGGTGCAGGTGTTTGAAACCGTGATCAGAGGTGTCGGAGGCCTCCTCAGCGCCCACCTCTTTGCTGTTGGGGGACTTCCGATCAAGGGGTATGATCCAAGCGGCCAAGCGGATAGTAATTCAGCGAACCCCCAATCTCGAGAAATTACCTGGCCTAACGGCTTTTTATATAATGGCCAGTTATTGCGCCTAGCTCATGACCTAGCCACGCGCTTACTCCCAGCCTTCTATACACCTACGGGCATACCTTATCCTCGCGTCAATCTTCGCCACGGAATCCCTTTCTACCCCAATTCCCCAATTAATGAATATCATGGAAAGGCCCGTCAAGACCAGTGTGGGCCAGCACAGAAAGGTGCTGCAGAGCCAGAGATTATGGAAACGTGTAGCGCTGGAGCTGGGACGCTTGTTCTTGAGTTTACTGTGTTAAGTAGATTAACCGGAGATGGGAGGTTTGAAGAACTAGCCAAGCGGGCTTTTTGGGCTGTCTGGAACAGGAGGAGCTCGATTGGCTTGGTTGGAAACGGCCTCGACCCAGAAAGTGGCCTCTGGGTTGGTCCTGTTACAGGAGTGAGCACCTCGCCTCTTGCTTCACCCTCTTGGATTTAAGCTTCCATTCTTTATTTACTAATCCTTTTTATCGGCTTTAGATTGGAGCGGGCATCGACAGCTTCTTCGAGTATGCCTTGAAATCTCACATACTGCTTTCAGGGGTTGGAGCGCCGAACGATACCATATCCCCTTTCTGGAAGACTCAGTCAGAACACATAGATGATCCAAATTTGCAATTCGTGCCTTTGACGCCCGAAGAGCATTCTGCGGACTCCTTCCTCACAGCATGGCGGGAAGCACACTCAGCTATCAAACGTCACCTGTATTCCGACCACCATCACCCTCACTACATTAATGTGCACATTGCCACCGGGGCTCCTCAGGCATTTTGGATCGATAGTCTTGGCGCATATTATCCTGGACTTCTAACTCTAGGAGGGGAGCTTGATGAAGCTATCGAAACAAATCTCCTTTATACTGCACTGTGGACTCGATATTCTGCACTTCCAGAAAGATGGTCTGCCACGGATGGGGGCGTTGAAGGCGGTTTAGGCTGGTGGCCTGGCCGGCCGGAGTTCATAGAATCCACTTATCATCTGTACAGAGCTACTCGGGATCCATGGTATCTTCACGTCGGAGAGATGGTCTTGAGGGATATAAAAAGACGATGCTGGACGCGCTGTGGGTGGTCAGGCCTCCAGGACGTCAGGAGTGGGGAACTGAGTGACCGAATGGAGAGCTTCTTTCTCGGGGAGACAGCAAAATACCTGTTTCTTTTATTTGACCCGGACCACCCCATTAATTCGCTAGATGCTCCGTTTGTTTTTACAACAGAGGGTCACCCCTTGATTATTCCACGAGGTTCCAGACAGGAAAGGCATTTTAAACCAGACGGACATGGCATGCGCAAGTCCGACCATCATGGCTTTGAAATGTGCCCGCTCCCTCCTCCCAACGTCCCATTTAGTTTCTCAGCAACTGCGGCTAGGGATGACATCTTCCATGCAGCAAGCCTCACGAGACTCCATCTCATCCCAAATATACACACAGTCAACTCACCACTGGTCGAGTTCACAAAGGATCACCCCAGCATTAGTGTATCCGACCTACAATCACCAACAAACTACACATTCTATCCCTGGACTCTCCCACCCTCTCTGATCCCAACTAATGGGGTCTCATCCAAAATAGTCTCAAGAACAATCTTCGAACTGCAATTCCCGATGCGAGGTTCTCCGAGCTCCAATATCGGAGGAGTTTATCGCGCCACAGACGGCATCATGATCAAGTCATTAGACGGCGTCAGGATTGGTCTGATACAGGACCAACCCCGATTTGTTTCTAGCAGCGACATACCAGCTTTCGACGATTATCGAATCAACCGTGTCTCAAACATCCCACTCGGACGTGACGAGAAGGTCTACGTATCAAAAGATCTAGTGGAAGACATGACCGATCCGAACTTCATGCTCGTCAAAGACCCAAGGATGATCGATCTAGTGCTCGACATCACAAACGACCCTTCAACCCAACAATCCACCGAAGACGACGATCACGGCAGCCTCTCCCACGACCCCGACATCCTCGACGCCTTCCGCGGCCTCCACTCCTCCGACAACATCCAATTCGACCCCTCAGACTCCACCACCGACATGAAAAACAAACTCAACCTCCTAATCCAACAAATCTCCTCCCTCCTAAATGCCGACTCCCAATCCCACACCCAAAACCCCCCCTCCTCACCCAACTCCCCCTCCCCCTCCTACCTCCAACTTACCGCCATCTCCGCCTCCGGAATGGGCGCCGCACCCCTCCCCGACATCCCCGATATCCCCCACCCACACGCCAACCAAGGAGCCGGAACCCCGGTTTTAGAACCAAACATGCTACCTTACTCGACAATTTTCTTCGCAGACGAAGCGTGCGATGGGAGGTTACCCGATCGCGCAGCAAACGAGCATCAAATCATCGTCCTAAAACGCGGTGGATGTAGTTTCTCCACAAAACTCACCAGCATCCCAACCTTTGCCCCTGGCCCTAATTCCCTAAGTCTCGTGATCGTGGTCTCGTATCCTGAACACGACCAAAGCCTCAAAAATCCCAATATCAATGATAATAATTGGGACGAAAACCCCCTCATCCGTCCCCTCCTTGACACAATCCAACACACACGTGGTGGGCTAGTACGGCATAATCCCATCCCGATGGTTCTGGTGAACGGGGGGAAGAGGACGTATGAGGCTTTGAGGAAGGCGAGACGGGTGGGTTTTAAGAGGCGCTGGCATATCCAGGTGCAGGGGATTCCGGTGGTGAATTTAGCTTTTGTGTGATGTTGTCGTGTGTGATTTTTTTTTTTTTTGTTTAGTTTCAGGGTGGAGAGAAGGCTAGTTGTTTGCTTGTATTTTATGTGGATTATACGATGAATTATGCCACGAGCAAGGTTTTTGTTGTTGATTCCACGCATCGAACTCTTTTTCAGGAAGAAGGGGGGGGGCGTTTTTCCCAATCTTTTCTGTATTTCTTTCCTCAGTCTTGTAGCGCGCACGTACGTATGGCATCTTACCCTTCTCACAACAGTTCTCCATTCATCTACCCACTCATCCATCTCAAAGTCCCCTTAGTTCTTCGGTATGAAAGGGACGCCTGTCGAGCTAAATCAGTCAACTTTTCTTCTCTCTTTTCCTGTAGAGAAAAAAACCCATGCTAGATATCCAAAAGTAAATTGTACAGTTCATCCCAATCCCAGTCAAACCTTCTCTTAATCCCCGATCCCAGCTACATAGAACACGACCACTCATTCCTCCAGTATCAAACCACCCCCCTACGCACCCACTTACCTATCCAAAAAAAAAAATAAAAAAGCTTCAGAAATCCCAAGCCCAACCCCCCCACCTCCTTCTTTTCTTCTAACAGATAGAAAGGAATCAGCCAAAGCAAGAAAAATGAAAATGTAAAAATGGGTGGGGTTTGTTGAAGGGAGGGATTGGGAAGTTGAGGCGGGATAAGAATGCAATGGAGTGTGCTAGTTTGGTTGAGAAGTCGTGTTTTATAGGGGTGGGTTAAAAGGGGTGGTGGGGTGGAGTGGATGGGTGGTTTGAAGGGTTTGGAGAGAGGGTGAAGCTGGATTCGGAGATAGTTAGTTAAATATCTTGAGTTTCTCAATAGGGTTTTTGAGGAAGGGGCGGAGGTGGTGTGATATCTCTGGTTGCTGTTGATGAACGAAAGGGATTCGATTTGTCTCTCCGGTGATCGGTTGAGTTGAGCAATTTCGCGTTCGAAAGACAGTTGAGCAGCTAGGGTAGCTAACGAAGAGAAGGAAAGAGAGCAAGATAGATAGAAGGAGTAAATGCAACTCCTACCACGGAGGGCTGCTCGTTCATTCATATTATCAAGCTCTCTCTTCTCCATCTCACGACAGAGAGAGCGGGAAAAGCGCCAGCAACGGTTATGTGACAGGGGGAAAAGCCTATGGAATTACGCCTTGCTGTGAAGCCCCGTGATCTATCGTGACTTCGAGTTGCCGTGGCCGCGAATCTTTAAAAGGAAGAAAGACAAGAGAGAAGTGGAAAGAAAGGATAGCCATCAGGCATCAGTAGAGGAGCGAGCGCTCCCTGCCACACACGCCGGATTTCCCGGAATGGTGAGAGTACCAGAGCGTATCTTGCTGACTGACTGAAAAATGCTGTCATCTCAATCATCGCGTTCGCCTGAGTAGTTTGTAGCAGTTGTCATTTTTAGAGCTCAATCCGGAGACTTGGTCATTGTTGTTCGCTCTGGCTCGATAGAAGAGTGTGGACCGGAGCATCAAGCTTCTCCCTGCCCTTCAGGAAATCCAGCTCAAGGATGAAGACATATCCAATGAGATTCCCTCCCAATTGTTTGACTAAAGACCCAGCCGCCGAGGCAGATCCACCTATTCACACAAAATGTGTCAGTGATCTTCGAACACCAATTTCACAAGAAGCAAGCCCGAATGAACGAACGATCCACATACCCGTCGCGATAATATCATCCACAACCAGCACCCTCTGACCCTCCTTAATCGCATCCTCCTGGATCTGAAACAAATCCTCGCCATACTCCTTCCTATAGCCCGCCGTGACCGTCTTCCCAGGTAACTTCCCCATCTTCCTAACCGGCACAAACCCCGCACCCAACCTCAACGCCAGCGACGGTCCAAAAAGGAAACCCCTCGCATCCAGGCCCACAATCACGTCCACAACTCGCCCGCCATTGTTGTTGCTGCCGCCGTAGGATTGGTGGCAATGGATCTCGAGCGCGCGGATAAGGGATTCGTGGGTGGACGGGTTGGAGAATAAGGGCATTATGTCTTCGAAGAGAACGCCGGGACTGGGGAAGTCGGGGAATTGGCGCAGGGAGGCGCGGAGGATTAGCGTAAGACGGGCGAGTTCGGTGGTGCTGGAGGTGGTGGTGGCGGGGTATCTGGTGATCTTGGAGGCGGCGATGGAGGCATCTTCGCTGCTGTTGGCGGTGGTGCTGTTGCTGCTGTTGCTGCTCTTGTTGCCTGCGGTGGTGGTGGTGTGTGTCTGTACTGGTATCGTGGTGGCGGCGGGTGGTGACGGCGTGGTCATCGTGGAGAGAAAAGGGAAAGCTAGAAGAAAAGGGACGCTGTGGAGGGGAGTATGAAGGGAGACCGAGCCAGCGAGCAGAAATGAAAGGTGAGATATATTTCCTTGCTCTGCTTTGCTTGCTGGCTGGCTGCTCTGTCGTTCGTTCGGTGGTCGCTAGGGAGGGCGTTATCGTTTTTTTTTCTTCAGGACGTGCGGCTGTTTTCGATTTGACGGCTGCGGGCGGAACAGAGGGCCAGAGGAGACGCTTTTCTCTCTTGGTGCTCCGTACGGACGTTCGCGTCGATTATACGCCCTCGCTGCTGTCCCAGCAAACAGGGATCAAAACGCGCCACTTTTCATTTCTGTTCCCTACTCTTTTCCTCTTCACATCTCATCCTTCACAGGTTGAGCAGCTTACGTCCCCCTCGTCCGTTGGGATTGAAATCGGCTGGTTGGATTGGTTTGTTCATGGGTCAAGGCTGTGGGATGGATGGTAGATATCCCGATTCGAGAGAGATGGGGTTGATGAATTGGCATGAGATTCCCTGTTGAGCTGAATGTTCGATTTCTATCCTATCCTATCCCAACTTCTCACTTGTTCAAGGCACCTGGCTACATCCATATTTATCGGATACACGTATGCCGTACTTGTAACAGACACTTGCTTATCGTGCAGAGAATGAGAAAGAGATGGAGGCAAAAATGTGGTCTTGCATCTGAACAGGTACTTTATTTGACTTTCTTAAACAAGTTGAGTTTGAAATCGTGATGTCGAATCCATCCTTTTCTCTACCCAGCTTGGTTCTAGGATATTTATCTGCTCCTTCAGTAGCCGACGAATGACTGTTGCTCATTCAGCTGCGGCTTAGGATGACTTTCCGATCCCGTCCAGCTCTCCCAATGCTCCGTAAGACTCATCAAGGTTCTTACTCTCTCTCAGCATATTGTCTCCCGAAATAGAACAACACTAAGTGGGACGTTTCTATGGGTCCGTGGCACATTTTGGTCTTTCGATATATCACCATCCCCAGGGAAATCCATGAAGGGAAAAAGCACAACCGCCGAGCCAGTGCCGAACAAGCGGCGAACTGCACCAACCACGTTCATCCATGTGAGATCGATGTTACGGCCGTTTAAAAAGCCAAAACCCGGAATAGAGAGAAAAGTTCGCACAGAGTTCAACCTGCTTTGCTGGCTTCGTTTCGTGCTACGTAGTACGGAGCAGTATGTTGTACACATTTCCTCCTCAGTAACGCAGTGCTCCAGAATCCAAGCAACCGACAGGCGCCTTTTCCTCTCCTCCTAAATCTTTGGAGAATCAAAAAAAAAAAAAAAATGGGGGAAGGAACATGGAAAGAGAAAAGAGGAAATCAAATTATCACAAGGTTTCTTGTCTCTCTTGCATGTCAAAATCCGCATACAAAATGGACAACAATGGAGATCATATTTCGAACCAGCCTGCCCTAAACCTACCCGAAAATATTTCTGATGAATAAGGTTGCGCGGCACGACACTGCATTTCCGCATTGCATGGGTCACTAAACGGAGGGGTTTCTATATTTGTATGGAGAGTTCGTGCAGTGATTGTTGTTGTGGGAATGGTATAGCGTCCTGTAGAATACCGCGTTGTTTCTTGATATATATCCTACAGACATTTCCTAGAACGAACATCCCGTTTTCTTAAGCAACCCTTTCCCGGGGGACAACCTGCTTTCCGTGAAAATCAAATCGCTGGGCCATACCCTCCCCTTTTTCGATTATTATTTCATGGCGCCGAGTTGTATTACTATTCGCAAAAATTTTCAGATGTAAGAGCCTACATTTGTTGTTCCCCCCCGTGAACAGATCAAGAGCTCTCTGTATCGTCTCCCACCCCCGACTCTTCCAACTCCTCTTCCATTTCTTCCACCTCGGCTGCCTCGTCACTGCTATTGATGAGACTGTTTCCTTGCGAGGGTTCATCTTCGGTGTTCGAGTCAGGGGTCTCTCGGTTGACTTCGGCCCATTCGCCGGATGATTCGACGAGGTCGTGAGGTTGAGCTTCATCGCTGATGTGTTTTTTTTCTCTGATCTGGTCTTCATTTTCTTCTGGTCTCGGCTCTAATACTCTCATCTTTCCATCCACATGTTCGGGCTCCTCAGAGAACCCTACGGTTTTCCCCGTTCCTGGGCGACTGACCTCCTCTAAAACATCTCCATTCCATGGTTTGCACTCCTTTACTAATTCTCCACATCTCAAACAAACCCACCCCTCTCCCTCCTCTGCTTCCAGTCTCTGCGCGAGACATACGAAACAGTATATGCAGCCACAAGGTACAGTCTCATATGGATTTGTTATGTCTGTCTGAGCTGACCCGATGATGCCGCCCGACGCCCCTGAAATCGCTAGTATCTCGCTTTCAGATGTAGAAGTGGGGTTTTGATCACGATAGCAGATGGCACATGTCCTCTCTGGAAGAAAGGCCAACTCTCCCAGAGGTTTGAGACCATTTTCGCCTTCGCTTCCGCTCCGCAAGATAGATTTCGTTTTGCGCCATCCTCGGGAGAGCCAGCGCCTCCATCTTCCTATCCCAACTAAGGGTAATACAAAGAGTAGAAACTCGGTGAAAGCGTGCCAGACCAGCTGACGGTTTAGATATTCGAAAGAAACTTCGCGACTGACTTGACTTGTAGGAGGCGCGAGGCGGAGCCGTAGGATACGGTCAAGGAGGGTGCGGTACCTGCCGTTAAGGAGGAAGACGAGGAAAGAAGCGAACGCAGCGATGGAATGGGTTGCTGACAGTAAGGATGTTACGCGGGAGAGGAGTCGGATTTCAATGCTTGCTTGTTCATAATCGCTCTCTTTTCCCAACATCCAATCTTCCCATTTATTCCAAGCATATCTACCTCCAACTGTGAATAAGCCATACAGTCCTTTTTGCCATTTGGCAGGAGGCCGATGTACGGGACCCTTGTTTCGCGCGTCTGTATACTTCAGATTCTGCAGAGCGGCGCCGTATGAAGCATCGTGATCCCAGATAGTGAGTTTGAACAGCACGGCGCGAAGAGCAAAAAATATCTCTGCAGACCAATCGTCTTTCAAATTCGGCTTTATAGCAGCTATCAGCATGACCACAACGCAAAGTAAACATATGAGGACGAGACAAAGCGTACCCCAAAATATTTCAACGCTTCCCCGACCTGTCCCTTTAGCAGCTCGAGTAATTCTTCATCCAGCAACTCGGCATCCACCTGGCCAACTCTGAATGCAGGCCTAGTGCCCTCTCGCCCCTTTACGCTGTCCCATGCATCTCTACTCACTCTCCCTATTCTGCTGAACGGGAAGGGAAGTCTAACAAAGGAGGTCGACACATGTGATACCTTTCGTTGCGCGAGTTGCGCTTCTGATTCGGCTTCTCGCAATCTCCGACGAGCAGCGAGACGCTCTTGCGCTAGAGAGAAGTCGGCAGAGGTCATCGTGGTAGCATTGGAACTTCTGGTGATCTGAGATCATGAACGAAGGGGGAAGGAATTGAAAGGGATAACTGAAAAGTAGAAGACTGCCGGCTGAGCCGAGGTGTTGGATTTCGCTGCACGGATCATGCCGTATACATCTTATCTTATCTGATTGTTATGTAAACGAACAACAACAAACTGGACTTTTTGTGGTGGGTCAAAAGTCCGACAACGCTGAAGGTTGTCTCACGCCTTCCGTTCGAGTTGGTTCTACCTGCACATTTCTTCAGATCCCTTTGTCTTGAAAGACTCAACTAGAAATGGAGCCCATAGAGCTTCCTGCCGAAGCAAATCCTTTAACGCCTGCAAATCTTTTTAATGTGTTGACGAGGGCTGTTTCGACACATCCACAGCAAGTGCAGACTGGAGCTCAGCAACTGCAAAGCTGGGAGACTGAGAAGGGATACTACTGCATGCTTCAGGTGTGTAGTTAAGTTCTTAAACCCTCTGCCTGGGTATTAGTAGCTATTGCTCGGGGACCTTGACTGATATGATTTTTCCCTATAGAATGTGTTTATTGACAGATCGCTGCCTCTGGAAATCCGATACCTCGCAGTCATACAGCTCAAGAATGGGATAGACAAGTACTGGAGAAAGCATGCACTTAAGTATCTTAACCTGATCGTCACTTACCAACTTTCCATATCTGACGTCTACTCAGTGCAATGAATAAGCAAGACAAGACTAGCATAAAGTCACGGATATTGGAGAGCGGAGCCAGCGAGGCAGACCAACGGCTGGCACTTCAAAATGCGCTTGTGATCTCTAAGATTGTCAGATACGACTTTCCAAACGAATGGTAATAATGCTATTGCTTCTACGAACTATTTTGTTATAGCATAGCTAAATATGCGTAGGCCAGGCGTGATTACTTCAATCATCTCACTCCTCCGGACGTCGTCACAGGACCCTAGCATAAGCCCTCTTTGTCTCCCTCGAACGCTGCTCATTCTCCTTTATATAGTCAAGGACCTTACCAAAGTTCGTACGCAGAAATCTCGAGTAAACCTACAGTCAATTGCTCCTGGGATACTCAACACTCTTGGGCAGATATACATCGACAAGGTTCAGAGGTGGAAGTCCTTCTTCGAAGGCGGTGGGGGGGATGAAGGAGGAGCGATAGAAAACATCGGGCACAGCCTGCTCGCCATTAGAATTATTCGGCGTCTCCTGATAACTGGGTACGAATGGCCTAACCGGGGAAATGACGTCCAAGAGCTCTGGACAATCCTTCGGACACATTTTGCATATTTCCTAGAAATTATCCTGCGAGAACCTCAGATGTTAGCGGACGAAGTGCAACAGCTTGCGGAAAAGCATCTGATGCAAATAGCTAAATTGCATTTGAATATGGCTAGAGAAAATGCTGCGGCCTTTGCCTTACTTCCTGACTCGGTATTACTGACAGGTGCATATTGGGGCTTAGTCTCAAAGTTCGGAGAAACTTTTGGGTCGAAAACCGCAATCACTTCTAGGCGAAGATCGAATAACGTTAAGAGAAACAACGGGGAGGACACTGCCATCCTTGAGCGGTTGTGTCTCAAAGGTCTTCTCTTACTTCGAGCATGCGTGAAGATGGTCTTCTATCCGGTTCAGTCTATTAAATATCGACATGCTGAGGAAAAAGAGGAACTGAAACAGGCAAAGGAATTATTGAAATCGCAACTTCTGACGGATGACCTGGTGCGAAATATCATGGAAGTTGTGGTTACACGCTTCTTTGTCTTTCAAGAGAAAGACCTCCAGGGGTGGGAGGAGGAGCCAGAAGAGTGGGAGAAGACGGAAGAAGGCGAAGGCGACGCGTGGGAGTTTGCTGTCCGTCCATGTTGCCAGAAACTATTCTTGGAATTGGTTATCCATTTCAAGGATTCGCTGATCCCGCCCTTACTCAATGTGTTTGCAAGCGTTTCGAGTAAGTGACTAGCGTTCCCCTTATATCTAAGGATAGGACCTAATACACATACCAGCTCCGGAAGTTGAAAATATTCTCTTCAAAGACTCTGTATACAATGCAATTGGTCTCTCTGCAGCTGTACTCCACCCGCATCTGGACTTTGATACGTTTCTAAAGTCCACATTGGTTGCGGAGATTCAAAAGGAGCAACCTGGCTACAATATCCTCCGCCGTCGCATCGCGATTCTCATCGGCCAGTGGGTTACGGTCAAGATAGCTAGCTCGAATCGAACCGTAATCTATCAGATCTTTCAGCATATCCTCGACAAGGGTGACCCACTGAACGACCTTGTGGTAAGAATTACAGCAGGAAAGCAATTCAAGAATGTAATTGATGATTATGAATGCAACGTTGAGCTGTTCTTGCCCTACCTGCCAGGAACTCTGGGTAGAATCATGAACTTAATTTCGGAGGTGGAATTAACAGAAACAAAGATGGCACTGACTAATGTGGTAAGCGTCATAGTTGAGCGGTTGGGGCATCATGTAAGCCTAAATATGTCTCCTAATGATTCCGTTCAAGCCGATTAGGATTCATAGACTGATTATTCTGCAGGTGTCGCCTTACGTTCAGCAGATCATTGCAATGCTACCTCCCTTATGGACCCAATCGGGCGAAGAACACTTGCTTAAGCAATCAATCCTCACGGTCTTTATAAGACTAGTCCAGTCCATGAAGGCTGAATCTCGACAATTTCATTCGATGGTCCTCCCACTTATTAAAATGACCCTTGAGCCTGGCTCGGTAGGATCTCTTTCATCCTAGACATCGCTCTTCTAACTAACGTCTGTTTTATTTTGCAGGAAACACAAGTCTATCTTTTAGAAGAGACACTTGATCTGTGGGAGGCTATCCTTAAGCAGACACCCAGGCCAGCACCAACAGATCTACTATCTCTTGCTCCCTATATTTTCCCCATTTTCGAAACTGGTACCATGAATCTTCGCAAAGCCCTCGAGATCGTTGAATCCTACGTTCTTCTTGCGCCCGCTGAAATGCTAACCGAACAGATGCGCAGAATGATGTTTGCGTCATTTGCGTCAATCCTCGGAACACTCAAACCAGAGGCGAATGGGATTGTAACTAATGTAGTCGAAATTGTGATCCGTGCGGCCGACAGCTTGGGCGGCGAACAGGCAGTGGAGTTCGTGGGCGTTGGGCTTGTGGAGAGTGGGTTCCTCGCAAAATTACGTGACGGCCTTCATGGAAGCTGGGAAGCTCATCAAACCACAGGCCCGAAGAAAAAACAAGCATCTATCGATGGAAAGGTTGAGACGGATTATTTTAACGTTCTGGCTAGACTCGTGTTGACAAGCACACGTATCTTTGTGACAGCATTACAAGCTGTGGAATCCTCGCTCGGACAGACATTTGAAAAAACGATGGAATGGTTACTTGTGGAGTGGTTCAGCCACTTCGGGAACATAGGGCATCCTGCACAGCGCAAGCTAAATTGCATGGCGTTAACAAGACTGCTTGAGACTAACCAGAAGTGGATATTCGGAAGTCTGCAGGATCTGATGACTGTTTGGACAGATGTGGTGACTGAATTGGCAGACGACAAGGGTGCAGAGTGAGTATTTCCAATCTACTATTTGTGCCAGAAAAAAAAGCTGACTGTTGACGTAGCTGTCTTGTATTATCAACAGAGCATAAAGAGAGCCACGATAACATAGAGACATCAGAGGAGACCAGACGTAGAACCGAAGTACGTAACATGATTTGTTCCTCTTCATGGTGAGATTAACTAAGTTTACGCTAGCTTACTGCTACGGACGCCGTACGAAATATTGATGTGAAAGACTTTATTAAGCATCACCTGCAGAAGGCTATAGCGGACTGCGGTGGACAGGAGGCGTTCCAGCGAGACTGGTTGATAAACGTAGATCGAGATGTCGTGAATGATTTTGGCAAACTGGGCATCATCTAGACTGACTGGGAAAGCCATAGAAGCCTGGAAGTCTACAGGTCCGAAGGTAGCTATGAGCTAGTTGAATTTCCGATTCAATTGGACATGAAATGGCCCGTTCTGGACGGTCGTATCGTGATGGTCAAGTGAATGTTGTGCACGATCGCTATGCACGGTCTTAGAAATTGTGTTAGAGAGGATGACCTGGAACAAAACAGTCAACAGCCATCAAACTCACAGACGCTCCTCTGTAAATTACATTCTCCAGGATAGCTCTTGAGCTCATGTTTCGTGAAGACATGCATTCCTAGTGATTTTCCCAGGCTCATTTTCTACAACGATAAAATTGCGTTGTCCCCAAACCGAGCCTGTTTCGGTTTAGGAATGAGCAACTTCGCCTCGGAATCTGTCGCCGAGGTCTCCAGTTCGCCTAAACAGGCAAAAGCCAAAGAATTGGCAAGCTTATGGAGCTGGGGCAACCAATTCTTCCTAATATGTCCCAAGCACCGCTGTCTTTCGGGGTAGCTCTTCCTTTCTCATTCCTCACTTCGACGTCAATATCTACGACGGCTAGAGTTCGTGCAAGATCAGAACCGGCGCAACTTCAGGGCCTTGCTTATCAGCAGCGTCGTCTCCTGCTGGGAAACGCAGGGTTCCAGGGCGTTGCCATACTGGCGAGAGACATCAATTATCGCACGCCGGTTAGATCTCCTAAAGCAGAAAGTCCGATTGATGGTGGGGAGGACGAACAGATCACTCCGAAGGGATTAGGAAGAGCAAGGCAGCGCGCAGAAGAGGCGATCAGGAATCCATTAGGTATACTAGAGGAAATCAGCAACTCAGCCACTAGTAGAAGAGAATCGTTGTCTAGTAACCAAGGCCAGAACTCCACTTACTCCGAAGCAGACAACGAAAATACTCCTCCGAGGCGTCGCGGGGATTTTCCCATAGCGACCAAGATGAGATCTCGGGGAGGGTCACTGACCCCTCAGACGCCTTCTCCTATATCTAAACACGGCAAAAGACGGCAGAGACGAAGCTCGAATTTTCGATCAGTAGAGTCTGCTCACTACATTGAACATTTGGAATCACAACTGGTGGCCTTGCAAACCCAACTCCAGTCGCTCACCTCGCCGACAACAACGAAAACACAGTCCGCCAAACTACGGGCACTTACTACCGAGTCGCGCGTTCTACGACAAGAGCTATCGGAATGGGATACCCGATTTAATGAGCGGGTTAGAGAGGCGGTAGATGGACGAGTGGAGATGGAGGCAAGTTTGAAAGCTAGAATCAGAGCGTTAGAGCGGGAGCTAGATATTAAGGATGGGAAGCTCAGGGAGCTAGAGTGGGAGGTGGAGATGCTTGAAGGAAAGACAAGAGCCATTGGAGCGATAGAGGCAGAAAATATGAGCCTCGGACGTCGAGTAGATGTGTTGACAGAACTTCTAGCCCTATCACCTAAAAAGCTGGTTACCGAACCAACCTCGCTACCTGCTGACGGACGACGAAAGAAACAAAGACCAAGATCAATGAATCCACGGATATTTTCTTCGGAGAGCTCATACGTTGCTCCCCCATCGATGCAAGGGCAGACAGACTCGAAGAGGGATTCCCTGTTGTCCACTTCGACGACATCGACCTTCCCCCAATCTCATTGGAGTGACGACTATGAGGACCTTCTCCACCATTACCCTTCAAAACGGAACCGCGTCTCCACCGACCTCGAGTCGATATTCTCGGGCCCTTCGAGGACATCCTCTCTAGCCTCAACGCAGCCATCATTTTCACGTCCAAATTCCGTACTGTCTGATACTTCAGTCAATCCTATTACCTGGGGATTACCTGTTCCTCCTTCACTCTCTCAAAACACACAAACTCGTTCGAACCGTCAGAGAAGGATGCGGAGATTTCCGTCAGGATCATTAGCCCCCAAATCGCTCATTTTGCCAACGACTTCCAGCACCATGTCTCTACCAGCATCGGCACCTTTTGAAAATTCTTCAGAGTTTGCGTATGATATGCCGAAGATTCAAGAATCTATGCCTGTTTTGCTGCCCTCCACAGCTACTCTCCCATATGGTGCACCTAGGCCCAGTTACAGGAGTTCTTCGTCATGGGCAGAGAAGGAGACGCTGAAAGTGCTTGAGGCAAACTCCACAGTCAATCGGCCGTTCCTAGACACTGTACGAAGCTATGAAAACTCTTCTCCAAACTCGCAGCTATTGGAGTACCAAAGATCTGAGGCTAGTTTCAGTCAAGGAACACCAGCGAATGGCGAAAACCTATTTACCGAAATTTCCCGTGTAGAATCAGGGCGGGGATACACATCTTCAGTGACTGCGACCCCACAAACAACCTCCGAGTCCGTGAGAAACTATGTCTCACCAAAAGATCGAGTCTTTCCATCTATGACTGCTAAAACCCATATCATGATAGGAAAGAGGTCAACTAACCCAATCGTTGCTGCGGGATACGGTAACTTCCTTTCGAGGTTATCGGCTATCCTCCATGAGATCTGGCAGAATCCTGTCAAGGTAGCACGAAAGGTGATTTCGGCCGGTTGGTCTGCTGGTTGGGGGTCGAAAACTGCGGTTGAGTTGGATTGGTGGCTGCTGGGTCTTCTTCTTCGACCCCTTGGGCGGAAAGGGAAGGAAGAAAAATTAACAGATTCTGAAAAGCCATTGTTGGATGAAAAGACCGTGGGTCTTGAGTTCGATTGGTACAATTTCTCAGCGGAAGCTAGCAAGGCCAGAAGGCTGCGTTACCTAGTTGAAAGGGATATGGATGACGAGCCGTTTGGCGGGCCGAGTATTGTTAATCCCGTCGGTTGTGAAGACGCTGAAAATGGCGGTAGACGATCTACTTCCCTCACCGTCCGCGCTTCTTCACCTATATCCCTCGAAGCGCCACGTTGCTTCGATGGCCATGCCGTTGAAGAACCTTCACGGCAGAAATTATGGCTCTGGATGGAATTCATGGTCGCAATTGTCTTAGCCGTCGGTATAGCCGTGAAGGATGGTCCGGCCTCGGTATTGCCGCAGTATGCTACCAAGGACGTGGGTGTGATGACAGACCACCAGCAAGGCATCGAGCCTTCGCGCAGCGTGGATATTGAGATGCTTGAATATCTCGCGGCTGGCGAATGAACGACAGTCATGCAGATTTCTACATCGATAGACGATTTCTACATCGGTAGACGCAATTGGGGACGGGAGGGGAAAGAATGCATGTTAGATTCTTCTTGTGGAAAGAGCATTATGGATTTATATGGAGTATTTAGGGTATTCTTATTTTTTTTTTTGGGATAGAGATGAGACAACTTGGTGGGGTGTGTGCAGCGGGACCCCCTTTCTTTTCTTTTATATGCGTGGATGGAGGGAAGGAAGTGCGGATTAAAATAAGCATGGAGGTTTTGCTGACTATGAATTAACGACTGACGTCTGAGTTCGTACGACAGTTTGTTGAGGGTGGAACAGCAAGCTTCTTCCCTTCTTTTTCTTTTTCTCTCTTTTTCTCTCTTTTTCTCTCTTTTTCTCCTTCCCCCCCCTTTTTTTTTCTTTTCTTCTCGTTTGTTGAGGAGACGAAGTAGGCT
>JAJDMY020000484.1:95605-110884 GCA_022345705.2 Sabuloglossum arenarium | reverse complement strand
TTCTGGCTCGGGTTCGCGAAGCAGGTCCGGTGCCAAGTTCCCACACGCGCTGGGATTTCTTGGTCTTTCTTGTCGTGGCCATGCCGTTGCCCTCTGTATTCTCATCAGCGATGACTGTTTGTGTTGGGATGTTGAATGACTTACCGTCCGTACCTTGCTGGGTGCGCTCAATTTCGGCTAGCTGGGCCTGCTGAGCGCCTGTACTCTCGTTAGTGATGATTGTTACGTTGATATGCGGAGTGATTTTGACTTACTGTGTCCGTCTAGCTGGACTTGCTGGCCAGTGGCTGGCTGGCCTACTCTTTCGTCTATACTCTCGTTAGTATTGCCTATCTCATTGGAGCGCGGAATGAGTGTTTGACAAACCTTTCCCGCCCTGATGGGCTCGAAGGCCACCTCCCTGCCGGGCGACCTTGACGACTGTAATCTCGTTAGTATTGCACGCACCATCGGAGCGCAGAGTGAGTGTTAAACAAACCGTTTTTGCCCTGACGGGCTCTCTTAATGTCTGTATTCTCATCAGCTTTTGACTGTTGCGCTTGTGATAATCACTTTCGAGTGGGTTGAACTTACCTGATCCGTTGGAAGACATCTTTTCTATCTGGTTATACGTGCTGGTAATCGTGGTGGAGTATATGAAGTTTTGGATGTGAAGGTTGTTCGATTGCTGGCGAGGTATATCTATAGCAGAAGAGAAAAGAGGAAGAGGAAGAGGAGCGAAAAGTTCATCCTCTGAGCCCTTTTAAACCTGACGAGATTCTATTCAGGAACAAATCAGGTATTCAATAGCGTTCATTGCTATTCAACCTTCTGCCCCAATTGGGGTCAGAATTGAGGCGGTTGACAAACCGCACAGGTTACAATAGGTTTGTTGACGTTCAATAGGTTTTTTGCCATTAACACCGCCTCCGAATCGTTTTCACGAGGAAAACCACAAATCTGAAGCACCCCCTGCAGCTCGTGAAACACTTCAGAGGAGTTGGCTATTGCCTCCTTGCTTCTGAAGTGTTTCAGTTTGTCAATCAGTGAGTGTTGCGTGGTGTGAAATCAGCACCAAACCCCCCGTTTGATTCAATCACAAGCACGCCCGGTGGACGAACAACGCGCCTAAGGATCACTGGAGCAGGTTCTGGACTCTTCCTTTGATCCAGATCTTGGAACGAGCCCAACAGAAGTCTACAGAGGTGCTTGGATTGCGATATCACAAGCCACTCGTCCTTGCGAGCGCATTCCAAATGAGCCTTTCAGAATCCAATTCATTTCACATGTAGCTCACTGCTGCTTTGTGAAGTCTATCTAATTGTCAGCATCCCGCTCTCGCAAGAGGAACCGCTCCCTCTCTCTTTGTGTAGGAGAATTAGTAGAGGGTCTCCTTGAGACTGTGAGGATAACGTAGCGTCTGGAGCACTCCCCAAGCAACGAGCCTCCGGTAGGATCTCCAGTGGCGGGGTGCTCCTAGAGAGTATGAAAACAGAGAAGTCTAACGATCCACCGGTAGTGCCTCGGGTGGGGAGGCACTTCCTGAGCAAATATGAATGTAAAGAGTGACCATATCCAACGAGTCATCGGTGGAGCATGTTCTCCGGGGTGCCCCCGGAGAACATGAAGATAACACGCCCAGAATTGTGGTGCTCTATCTCACCAATTATCCCTATTGATATTTCTGAGACACAACAGCGCGTTGCATAAGACGACAGCGCTTGAAAGGAAGCCAATTCAGCAGATCAAAGCGCTTTTCGATGTGACGATGTTATTGTAGCCTAGGTGGGAGGTTGTCGATGTATATGCGGCCCGCAATCCCCGCCCCTTTTTTTCTCGCCGCCGCTCACATCCCCTACCAAACACACATATCTCCTTCCACACCAACCCTCCTACCCATTTTTGGAATCACATTACCCATATGCTTTCGTCAATCACGGCTCTTCTTGCACCCCGGAGGCGGAGAGGATTTACGCATCTCCATGTTGGGGTGTCGTTCACATTGCCGCGTCTTTGGTCACCAAGCGAAGCCAGAAAAGGCTCGAGGGAGTCTGCACACAACTGTACATACATACCCCGACTCGATCTCACTTTGGGAATAGGCTGTTATAGTTTACAAGAGCGCCTTTCGAAAAGCGCCAGTCATCCCATGTTCAAGCGTCCTTTAGGAAGTGACTATTTCCATCCACCGTCTCTTTCCGCATCAACAGCAAACAACAACGCCACGAACCGCCGAATACTCGTGTGAAAAGCTTATAAACGGCTTTATAGACCACATCATATCGTTTTCAATACAAATTCTTATCATGGATCGCGGAGCAGCCTGCCCATCTACGGAGATCAAAGAATCTGGTTTTCTACGATACCATGTCGAGCCCCACCAAAAGTGCGCTCTCTTATACTCGTCTTCCCATCGAATTTACGATACGCACTGTCTTTTCGAAAAGAATCCTGGCTATTACATAAACCTCAAAACGACTCTCATCAGAGCTTCTCAGAAAAAAAACACTTATCCTGTCACGACAACCACAGCTTATCCTATTCCTATCTCCCGAGCCTCGACCATCTCCAAGTGTCCCATCACAGATATCCTATCCTGCACAACAGGACTATAAAAGGAATAGATAGGCAGAATAAGATGGATTCTACTACTTGCTTCGCTCATTCTCTTCAACAAGAGCAAGATAACGACCTCCTGATATGCATTACGCATCATCTTCATTCCGGCAAGCAGTCCACGCTAAAGTCTCTCCTAAGATTTTGGGGGGGTATTCGGGTGGCATAATTGTCCCTACAGAGAAAGTTGGGGGGAGGACGGAAGAGACAGTCTACGCACTCAAGCCGGATTTCACAAAGCTCACCATCTCATCTCATAAGACGCATATCACATTTTTGCGTTTCTCCACACATTTCAGCGATCGACTCTGACAACGAAAAACCACCCAGCCATCCCAACCAAACCAACCAACCGCCTTGCAAAAGAACGGCTACAACCAAAAAAGGAAGGAGAGAGAACCAAGAGAAGTTGATTGCTTGCTTTAGCGAGTGTTATTTTCCCACCCCCGGAAAAGTTCAACTAATCAATGAAAGGTTTATCCAAGCTTAACGCACCATCTCAACACCCAGGGAGCTCCCGTAGACCCGGAGTATTTTGAATTCGAGTTTTCGGGGGTTTATTCGGGGATCACAGCGATAATGTCGACCTAAATAGGTGAAATGTCGGTTAGCTAGTCTTCTCCCGTATTGAGAGGGTGGAAGGAAGGGAGGAAGGGAGGAAAGGAGAGGGGTTCAAATGGGAAGGAGAGAAATATCAACGCTATGATTCTATGTACTGACCATAATCAGAACATCCGGGATATGGAAATGTGCATATCCGCCATAAGTGGAGGATCTGCATGTTGTATGTTTGTCAGTCACGGTGGGCGAATAGAAGATAGAAGATAGAAGGGTGTGTGTGTGTGTGTGTGTGTGGTGTGCGGGGACGGGAGTGAGAATGTGGATGGAGATGGATGGATGTATTGGATGGGGGTTTAACTTACGACTTGAAGTAGTGTTCAGCTTCCTCAGGGCCAATAGCCTCGATGCCTCCAGCGATTGCCTGTTTAGCGATCTCCTCATTGAATTCCCTACATCGTCACCACACTCTGATCAGCATACACGCCCACACCATCTCTCTTTCTCCGTCGCAGCCCCCCCAAAAGCACGTCAAAAACTCACACAAAGCAACTCTTCTTCTGCACAATATCCTTAACCCCACACCCCAATCCCTTCAATGTCGTCATTATATTCGCCCACGTCTGCTTGGCCTGGGCGTGGTAGTTTCCCTTTCCGCCTGCGATCAGCTCGCACTTATCGTCCGAGGCCCATTGGGAGGAGATGAAGGCGAGTTTGGCACCCGGGGGGACGATGGTGACCTGTGAGAAGAGGTCTTTGAAGGGAGGAGGGCAGCCCGGGGGGTTGATGTGCTGGAGGGCGGACATGGCGGTGTTTGTTGGGGAGGTGGGCTGATTGGTTTTGTCTTGGTGATGGTGATGTTGGATGCGAAGGTGGAGAGATATGAATATCCTGTCCTCTTTCTTCCCATTCACGTCGGTCCTTAAAGCCTTTATATATCCCACATCCGCCCCCCTCCCGTCGATTCCACACCCCCTCCATCATATCCCCCCCTCAAAACCCAAAAAAAGAAACCGCACATGAACTCCGACAAACCTCGTCCAACGGATCTTCCCACATCCGGTGGGGAAGAAAAGTTGAATCCCGAAGGTTTTTGCGATTTACATTGTGGCTGTGTTGTGCTCATCCTCGTGTTCGTGTTTGCGGAAAACACCACCACCACCGCGATCCGCTAACTACCTTGCAGCCTGGTGTTCCAGTCTAGCCAACAAACCAACCGACAGCCCATTCGGGAGTTTGCCGCCCTCACATTTCCCTGGATTCAGGCTCTTTGCGCATAACTATCTTGCTCCGTACGTGATGGTTCCTCGTATAGGGCTGTGTTCCGTTCCTTCTCACCACCCCACCCCATCCATTTCTTTTTCTCACGATTACTCCGCCTTCCCCCAATAGGAGTCCCAGAACGCGATTTCTCGCGATTCTTGACAAAGTTTCTCCTATTTTCAGCTTTTGCTTTGGGATGGGGATCTCCGCCAAGATGGAAAGTGGGAAATCCGGTGTGGCTGCTTCTTAGCGCTAAAATCCGTCTCACTTCCCCACCACAGCCACGCTCTCCTTACCAGAACCTCTTCCCATCCTGATCGGCAACCCTGGCCTATTGCACTTTGCAAAAGCAGAGGTGGATCTTCTCAAAGCAGCCAGCCCCAAGAAATCTCAACGAATAAATTTCTCCTCTGGTTGCTGCATCCGGGCATCCGGATGGGGTTTTTTCGTGCGAGAGCTGAAACCCGGAAGTGGCTCGATCCGGACGCCACGACGAACGACAACATCGTCAATGCCATCTACACACAGACTTCAAACTCGCCGGACGTACATACATTCGTGGGGGGATGAACTCTCCATCTGCTAATCACACTAGGATACCACTACCTTTTCTTCGCGCTGTTCGTCCAACAGAAGAAAATAACAACTCTTCAGCCCAAGCGGTTTTTTGATGCCAAGATCTCTCCTGCACGGAGCCATTCAGATCCGGACGCCGCCACAACAACGCACAACGCAACACCGCATCACATCATAGACCATAGACGCAGAAGGAGGATAATCTCTCCATCTGCTGATCACGTCAGTCACTGAAATCATTCAGCTCAACCTGATGTTTTGATGCTAGGGGTCTTTGCTTTCTTGCTTAGAATACTTGCAAAGCAACCCCCAGCATCTTCCCATCTACTACATACAATACATCCACCCTCATCAAATACTAAACCACCATCCAAGCCCGATTTCGCCACCTCTCCCATTGATTCAATTCTATTCTATGACACGGAGACGCCGAGAAAACAGTTGAGACTATCAGATGACGATGTTCATGGCCCTCGCTGCTGAAGAATAGCCTTTTTCCAAGGTCGATCAATCACACAGCTAACAAGGAGTTTGCATATCATATCCCCTTAAGTCATTAGACAGCGGCTAAGGTCTGCAGACTCGAGAAAGCCAAGCTTCAAGTTTTGATATCCCATGTCTGTTTTGGAGGGGAAAGGGAGAATTTCCGATTTCCATGACACACACCTCACTCATTCTTTATCCGTTATCGTCTTTCCTTCTCGGCTCTCGTGGTCCTATCACTGTCGTTTACAGCGAGGCCCTAAAGTTGCATGTCTAGTGGCTAAGAGGTGCAGACTGCGCAGGCTTCACCGCTGAAGCTAATTTTCCAGCTCCACTTCAGGAGGAAGGGAAAGCAAGAAAACATTGGCCAGAATACACAAAATATCCATCGCCCCGTTCTAGCCCCTTATAATCTCTCCTCCCCGCCCGTGTTATCCTATCACCATTGCCCACATCAGGCTCCCTAAATCACGCTGCGTCTAGGGGGCTGCAGATCGCACGAGCTTTACCGCTGAACGCCAAATATCAGGAAGTTGAAGGGGTGAAACGAAGGAGATTGGCTATCCCAACAACCAGCCCCACATTTCCTCTCTTCGTCAAACTCGACATTACGATAGAGTGGAGACAAGAAAACATAAATCGGAATTCCAGCCGCCCTTTACCGTTCACGTAGATAGCCCCTCATCAACTCTCCTCCCCGCCCATCCTATCACACAACCGGACTCAACCCACATAGCGGACAGGGGCTGCACACTGCACAGCTCCTGAAGCCAGGATTCTAGTTCGCTCTCAGGTATTACGGAACAAATGAGAAAGATTGGTCAGAACATCGAAAACTCCCTCTCAACCCCCTCATCCCGAGCTCCACCGCTGAAAAGCTAAACCTTTAGGAAGAAGGGAACAAAAGGAAAGGATTGGTTATCTTGCCAAATATGCCTCATACTCTCCCCTCACCCTTGCTGTCCTGATCACTGTCATCCACCACTAGACTCCGATTCACATAGCTAGCGTCTAACAGCTGCAGATTGCATGAGCTCTATCGCTGAAGTCCAAGTTCATAGTTCGGTACCAGAAGAGGAGAGGATTGATCTGATCACCCAACGTAACCTACCAATTCTCGTTCATAATCTCCTTTCCTCGTTCCTTATGGTTATATCACAGTCATGCACAAGTTCCAGTGCTGAAAACCAAGCTTTTAGTTCGATATGTTATTCCCTCACCCAGCCCCTCATTTACTATCTCTCGTCTCCACCCTGAGTCTGGCCGCCAAACGCCAAGAATCCAGCCCATTGTTAGGAAGAAGAAAAGAAAAGAAAACATTGGTCAGAATACTCAATACCCCCTTCCCCATCAACCCCTCGCCTCTATTCTCCTCACCCTTGCTGTCCTATCACTGTCATCTACGACAAGAAAACAAAACCCCTCCAAACTCACACGTCTAAGCGCCGAAGAGCTCTAGATTGCACAACATGCATCGCTGAACGCGCCAAGCTTCTAGCTATGTACATACATGGCAGGGAGATAGGAAGGAAGGAAAAGAAACTCTTCCCTGACACGACACCCATTCATCTCCCCACCACCCCATCATCGCCCTATCACCATAACCACCCAGCCACCCTTACACCTCCCCCCCCCCCCTTAAAAACCTACCATCTATATCCATTGCTCACAGATAAGAACCTAATACCGAACCAACAAACCACCTCCATCCGCCCCGCCATAACCAACAACACACCCCTGGTCCATATGCACCTCAAATGCCTCCTCTCCTCCCAATTCCAGGCCTAGCTTCCAAGGACCCCTTGTATATTTGGTCAGCAAACGCAAGCAATCTCATGAGGCCCATGTGGTGCAAGATACCCGATTGTGATGGCTGGGTGGTGAAGCAACGTCCCCCCTCTCCTGTAGATCATGTGTCTGCTTTCATGCCCTTAGGTTTGTTGGCTCCTCAGTCATTGGGTCGGCTGTCATCCATATCACCTCCACACATCTCCCTTTCCCCAAAGCGTCCTCCCTCAGACTCTCTCTCTCTCTCTCTCTCTCTCTTTCTGTCCCTTTCTCCCTCTCCTTTCCCTCCCCCCCTCTCTCTCTTTCTCTTCCTCTCCCTCTCTCTCTTTCTCTCCCTCTCTCTCTCTCCCTCTCTCTCCCTCTCTCTCTCTCTCCCCCCCCCCCTCTCTCTCTTCTTTTACGGCAGGTATGGCCATTTCCATCTCTCAGATACGCTATCCACATTCACATTTAGTTAACAGAGGTACCACCTTTCCCCCCGTCCTTCTTTCTTGAAGCTCATTCTCTTTTCCATGACATTCCCTTCCCTTTCTTTCGTTGTAGACTAACATTAATACGTAGATCGACGTCATCACCGTCATCCCGAACTGAAAAGCGTCCCCGATGCGAGTTGGAAATTCAGGTTTATGGTACCCCCCATGGGATTCGAGATCGTGCTTCCTACGTGGTTGTGATGCATTCGTAAGCTATTCGTAAGCTATGTATTTGACTTGGGGGAAGGAATAACACTCGCTGCGCTTTCTTTTCTCATCGATCTTTGTGAGATTGCGTTGGTGCAAGGAGACCTAGTTAGCTGGGGTCTGGCAAAGTCACACGCTGAAATATATAGATAAAATAAATATCTCTCGATGGGATGAGCGAGTGCCTTGCGAATTTGGCTTTTTGGGTCCGTAGTTATCCTATCTCGGCCGAGAACGCCTACCTACCGAAGTGGCCGCCATCAAAGGCTCTTCCCATCCACTCGCACCCCAGTTCCAACGCGAGTACATACCCACCCAATCCAACCACCACCTTCCTTTTTATCCCTAGGAAGAGCAAGCACTACATGCATTTCTTCCCTCCAAGATAGAGAAAGAAGGATGCCTGTTGAGGTGGATTCGATAAGAAAAACCAAAATTGGGGCGTATGCATGCGGGAAAGATTTCCGATATTGGGGGGGTTAATTAATTATCCCCAATAGCCGCTATGGTGGTGTCCACCGCAGAGCTACCTGAATCCATCTAGTAGAATGCGTGACTTACGTATTTTGTGATGGAACTCATTAGCCAGGGTGACTGTGTACTCTCCAGGGAGAATTGTGATCAAACAGCTTCAGAATTGAACTCATGACGCTAACAGAACATCATTTCCCCCAGTCCAAAAGTCTCCTCGAAATACCAACAATTAAATCTCTCCATGACATCAAAACAGCATTCTACATGACTTCAGACAGATACTCTGCAACGAAAGCGTTCCCACTATCTCGGTGATGAACAGAATATGAAATTCTTCAAATACTCGTATCGGAAAGACTTTCATGACCAGCATTATCCAACACTTACATCTGGAAAAGATAGCTGGGAGAGGGAGAAGGAAAAATAAACGAAGGGGGGAAGGGAAGTGGACTAGAGATGCGGTATGTAGTCCGCCCAAGGAACAGACGCGTACACGCCAATGGTTACATGCCTGATGCTGATGAAGCTTTCGATGACGATGTATGCCCTTGACAGAAAAAAGAATGGGATGTTGATAAGTCCAAGCATAAAGAAAATCCTCCAAGCAGCATCTGCAATATCATTAACATCAAAATTAAAAAAGATTTGCGAGATGCCTCCCCCATCCGCTGAAATCGCCCCAATGATAAATAATGAAAATGCTGACATGCTTCCCGCTACAATATCAATGCAGGCGATCTTCCACAGAATATGTTCCGCCTTACTAGGAAACTCAAAATTCCATGCTGTCATGTGGACTCCTCCGTAAGCAGAGCAGAGGAATACCAGCACCACCAGGAGAGAAAAAGCAGATGAGTCCTTTCTGAACATGTCGAATTGCATCTCCATCTTTAGGCTGACATTACGTGCAGTAGGCTGAAAACATTGGAATTGAGAAGATACTCCACTAAACTGGTTCCTGAATTGCTCCCCGTACACATACTCTCTATAGTTAAAACCTGTCTCCTTTTTCTCCATTTTCTGAATCAGAGACGCTGCCAGTTCCCATCTTCGGACATCTTTCTGAGACAAAGACCATTCAATTTCATCTTCTGGGGCAAAACTGGGGGCAGAGTCAGACAGTGGCTGACCCGGTTTCAAGGTGTAAGTAATATCAACGCCTGGAGGAGGCCCAATCCTCCTGTCTCCCTTGACATATGATAGTGGTGCTTCCCTCTGACCCTGAGGCCATAGTACACCATCTATTTCACGCGAAAGATATTCATTAAACCCGGGTTCTCGCATCAACTCGTAAGCCAAGACATCCCTGGATTGAGATGTATCCACTAAAGTCGGATCCTTGATATCCAAAGGCTTCTTGAGCCACAGTGCATACATAATCAGCGCACAAATCACATGGACCAGGGTGTGCACTTCGATAAGGGCCAAAGGATACCCTGCAACCTTCCGAGAAAGGCACTGGACGACCATCCATGTCACTTGGAAGCACACCAAGCCTTTGGCTAATACGTCGGCTTTGCTCTTGTCGCGAATAGAATCCTCGGATATTTCCGGGAAGCACCCATTGTAAGCAAGGAATAGGACACCAACGGGGGAGACCGTGAGCCGGGTATAGGTATTGTGCATGTCGCTAACATCAACTACAAACCCGCCCATGACCGCGTAATACCCATAGGTGAGGCTGTAACGAGCCTGTGTTGGCGACGCTTTTGGAGAGATTGGAATCTACTCCATGTTAGCCTGAGGGCTTGCATAGGCTGTGGGAAGCTGACGAGATGGGACTCCGGGTCCTGTTGAGCTGTGTTGATATCGTCGAGCTCTCCCGCCCACACATCACGTCTTTCAGGAGGCTACTCTTTAGTTTAGACATATGGCATTGGCGAGACGGGTCTACGTAAAGATTACCTCTTTTTCTTCCTCTCGCTCATTGGCGAGCTCGTTCAGGTATGTGTACAATTTTCGAGCATTGTACCACTGCTGCCAAGCCGAGAACAAAACGGCTTCGGGGGCAAATATAGCCACCAGAACCCACTTGAGTTTGCGAGTCCAATAAGATCGCAGACTGTCGCCGCGCGGAGGAACGTTGAGGTGTATGGCAGTGAACACACATAGAAAAAGCGTAAACACGCAGCTATATAACAAGCTCCACGTTCCACGACCCTCTGGTTCTGCGATCCAGCCTGGAGCAATGCGAGTATGCAGCGCAGTGCGATTGTGGATCGGAAGGGTACTGAGGCAGTAGGATTCAGCTTGAACGATGTCGAACAAGCCGAGCAACTGATACGCGACAAAGACCACGACACTCATGCTTGATGCAATGGCTGGAGCTATCCGAAAGCAGAAAATGCCACGGAAACAAACGACAAGTCAATTATGAATGTGAAAGAGAGGTAAAACGAGAAAAGAGTATAAGAATCTTCAAGTTTAATGGAGTCTCGCCAGCCTCGTGCGGCTGACGTGGTCCGCTGGCCAACGATAGCTACAGACGAAACCTTGAAGCCATTCCCTACCAGCAACGATAAAAGCTCGCCGATAAGGTATTGGTCTAACCACTTAACTATAAGAGAGGCTCATTGGTGCTGACTTAATCTCCGCCAAGCCTCATCCGCTTCCTCTTCTTCCTCCTTCCAGCTCCAACAAAACCCACATTAGAGTGGGCATGCGACGCGAATGGGAATCTGGTAGCTGGTGCAAAAGGTAACTACCACCTCCAAATCAAACAGACGTGGTTAAACGTAATGGCGATCCTGAAGTCGCTGGGATGTGGGGTTAGGGATATCGTGCAAAAGCAGATCAGCTTCATGTGAGTTTGCTCTTTCTGCTTCATATTTCCTATGGGGATCTTTTCTTTTTGACGGTAGTGAAACATTATTGAGAACACTTCCTCATTTTCTCCGTAGAGTTGTACCTATTTTCGGTTTCCCCTTTCCCGTGATCTTACAGTAGCGGAATTGTCAGAAATCATAGTTCCAAGTCAAGGTCTAGTTGACTAAAATTCCCTCATGGCAGTTAGTGAAGGTTCACATGGTCTTCATAGTCCTTCCACCTAGGGAACGCTTCCGTTCAACGCACCGGTTCACCCCGCGAAGCCTGATCCTTCGCGCCGAGAGAAAACAAGATTTGGATTGGGTTGAAGGAAATCGAACGAGGGGTATCCGTTACCATCCTTGGGCAGTGGAAGATGGGAGGTTACGCAGCGAGTATCCGCGGCTGCGCCTACCCTCGCCATCTCAAAGCGCGGAAATTGAGTTGTCAGACGCAAAGGACCAGGCTTCGCGGACATATATAACGGACTAGAAGGGATGGTGGCGGTAGTGGCGAAAAGGGAAAAAAAAAGAGCCCAGACATTCGTCCTAAGAATCCGCAGGTTCTTTACGAAGTTTAGGTCATTCGCGCTGGGCTCCTGACTCAGGTTTGACTCTGGCACTATTTATTAGACACATATGGGGGCTGAGGATAAAAATGAAGATGCAAAACTAAGTGTTGTGTGCGGCACGATACTCCGTACAACACAACACAAAACAGTGAGCCACTGGCAACGAAATCTAGTTCCCCATATCAAGGTCCACGATCTTCCGCAACTTGATGTTGGGATACTACAGTGACGACGCATAATCCACTGGCAGCTAATGAGGGACATTCTCAACCATAAGTTAATAAGCACCAAAACAATGAACGCCATACCTTCACTTATGCTGGTGGAAGGATCGGTGAATATCTATGTGCATGGAGATCTCGACCATAAAACGTTTCCATCCATCCTCCTCCGATCTCCCTTTCCAACCATCAAACCACACAATCGAGCCACAGAAATCATCAACACAACCCACAAACCACGCAAGCAAACAAACATCACTCGAACCCAACACAACCCACCAAGCGTCCAGCCAACCAAACACCAGCCACACAATAATCACGTCCCCCAAGCCTCAGACAAAATGCCTAAAACCTCCAGACTCACTGTGGACCAGTACAGGTCGGTGCATGCCGCAGTAACGGCCCGTGGAGATCAAATGGACTGGCAGAAGGTCGCGGACTACTTCTACCACTGGTACGGTATCCGCCTGACGAAACGGGAACTCCAAGATGCCTACAAAAACTACAACAAGAAGAAGCAGAAGGACAAGGATTACTGAGTGTGGCTCGAGCGGCTGCGGAGACAGAGACGAGATGATGGATTGAGCGGAGACGGGAGAGCTATGCTGCAAGGAGACGAGTGGCGTGGATTGAGCAGGGACGGGAGCGGTGTGCTGAGCGGAGATTCCTAGATTGCTGCTATAGGGCTTTTGGGATCTGATTCTTTTCCTCTTCCTCTTCTTCTCCTATCTGGAAACAAATGGAGATTCTTTTTTACACAACGTAAACATGCTTCCAAAGGAAGGCTGAAGAATAAATAGCAGTGAGCTTGAAACTTGCAGGTGACTTAATAAGCACGTCCCACAGCTAAGCAGGAAAGAGAAAAAAGCAGAAGCTGGAAGCCAGATCCCCTCCCCCCCCCTTTTTTTTTTCAGCAACAACAGATACATAGATGATTTCCTTTTTCCTTTTTCTTTTTTAAAAGAGTTCTCCGAAGCGCTCACATACTTAACGAACCACTCGGCACGTATCCAGGCAGTCCAAGTCGCACCCCCCGCCCCTAGAATTCTTCAACTACATGCATAATTTGACATTTCATTTTCCGACTGCCCGAATCCACTGGATCTGGGATAGAATATGAACCCACCGGACAGCTCCAGGGATGAGTCTCTATCGTCTAGCTTAAAACTAGTCTACGAATTCCAAATCACAACCTCCAAAACTTGTCCAAAAAAAAAACCCTCTTCCCTTTCCCCTTCTTCAAAATCCTGCAAATCACAACACCCTAAAATCAACACATAATTCACTACGTTAAATCTCCTCTCCTTGACAATATATTGTTAAATTCTCTGAATCAAGCAAGCGCTTTCTCCCACACCTACCAGATAAACACCCATGCCCCCTACTCCCTCTCTCTCTTTTACTCACCGGATACACACTTAGCCCATCAGTCTCTTTTCTCTCACAAAAGCCGCTTGCTCATCCCATGCTATCTTATCTAAACTCCCCAAACATACTTGTCGTCCATATATTCCATCGCGAAAGCAATATTCTGAATCTCCAGGGGGAAAGGTGGGGCTGGGGGTAAATTTCCACGAACATGTTCCTTGAACATAATCCGTACCTCCACACTCCTCCACATTCTACTTTCCAAACTGTAGCCCAATGTGTAAGCGGTATTCTGCCCTTGCTTTCCCTCCTCGGAGAAGCTTCCCTCGATTGTAAACTCTGTGGTTAACTATCTCTGGCGTCTAATATCGAAGCAAAGCAAAATTTAGATACCGGGGAGGTATTTGGGATGATGAAAATGAAATCGCCCGAGTATCTTGGGTGAGGATCCTTGGCAATGGCTGCATGGGTGTAAAATTCCACGGCTTTTCTTGGTGACAGCATCATGATAGTCCGGCAGTAAGGAAGTACGTTATTTTAGCAAAGAATAGAGGGGTCGAATGACTCGAGAGAAATGAAAGGAATTCTATAGACCGGCTTGTCTCGGGGCAGTTGGATTTCAACATCGTCTCCGGAGAGTCCAACTCGACTGTCCTGCATATTTGCCTGATTTAGGCTCTCAACTCAGGAACCGCTAGGTACCTGAATGCTTAAACTTAGGTAAGAATTTATCTAAACAGTGTGCACTCTATGCACACCTTGTTGCAAACCGATCAGGCAAGGGGCCCAAAACGAGTATAGGCAGTTGGATAGAAAAATTCTGTGGCTCGGGTGATCACTAAATAACCACCTGTTGGTGCAACACTACTCTGTGGCAGGGCCTTTCACCTCTGCGATGGCTGTCTCCCAAGGGATATGATAGTGGCTCATAGCTACGGAACCTCATTAGTCAAATATGAGGATTGCCTCCACCATTCAGAAGACACTACCGTTGACAACAGTTGCTACAGCTATTTTGCCAATAGCTGATGTCTCATTATTCCCCAGATATTAACTTGTTACCAACTAAAGTGCGGTATCTCTGATACAGCTTAAGTGAGACTGAAGCGCAGTCTTTCCAATACTTTAGACTTGCAATCGAGCTCTGTGTGTACCCACGGTTGCGGGCATGAGCAGGCCGCAGTTGCATCTTGTGGTTTAGGGAGTTCTCTTAACTAAGAATAGTTACACGAATGCCTAATTTCTCTTAGGATTACCACCTAAATTGGGCAAATTTGCGGGGCAGTCCAATCCGACTCTCCGAAGACGATGTTGAAATCTGACTGCCCCGAGACAGGCCGTTTTCTCTCCCCTGTCCTCCACGATAACCTTCATGGCCACTTCTACGACTGCTTTCTCCTTCTCTTCGTCCTCCACGATAATCTTCACGGTCAATTCCACGACCGCTTTCTCCCTCCACGATAATCTTCACGGCCAATTCCACGACTGCTTTCTCCTTCCCTTCGTCCTCCACGATAGTCTTCACGGCCACTTCCACGACTGCTTTCTCCTTCTCTTCGCCCTCCACGATAGTCTTCGCGGCCACTTCCACGATAATCTTCACGGTCAATTTCACGACTGCTTTCTCCTTCTCTTCGTCCTCCACGATAACCTCCACGATCACTTCCACGATTGCTTTCTGCTTCTCTTCGTCCTCCACGATAGTCTTCACGGCCAATTCCACGACTGCTTTCTCCTTCTCTTCGTCCTCCACGATAACCTTCACGATCACTTCCACGACTGCTTTCTCCTTTTCTTCGTCCTCCACGATAATTTTCACGGCCAATTCCACGACTGCTTTCTCCTTCTCTTTGTCCTCCACGATAACCTTCATGGCCACTTCCACGACTGCTTTCTC
>JAJDMY020000484.1:0-95505 GCA_022345705.2 Sabuloglossum arenarium | reverse complement strand
CTTCTCTTGGTCCTCCACGATAACCTTCATGGCCACTTCCACGGCTGCTTTCTCCTTCTCTTGGTCCTCCACGATAATCTTCACGGCCAATTCCACGACTGCTTTCTCCTTCTCTTGGTCCTCCACGATAACCTTCATGGCCACTTCCACGGCTGCTTTCTCCTTCTCTTGGTCCTCCACGATAACCTTCACGATCACTTCCACGATTGTTTTCTCCTTCTCTTCGTCCTCCACCGTCATTTCTACCTTCTTCTCGTACTTGTTGTCCCTGCCCAGCAACCACAAGCTCCTCATCAGAATAAAACAGCACGTAATTCTGATTCCCCAAAAGTGTTGAAACATAACGCTTCAGCCCAGTTCTAAAGAAAAGTGCGTCTCCCGGTCTTGCACAGACCTTCACATCAAGTTCTGGGAACAAGACTTGGCCGCCCTCGAAGTTTTCGAATCCCACACCACGTAGCATACAGACCCATCCATCTGGATGACTATTATGTCTAAAATCTCCACGCGTCTCCTCGCTTGGAGGATTATCTCCGTTACCAGATAATCTAACTAGAGTAACCCCCAAGAAAGCCTGAGTATCCGCTACTTTCAATGCTTTCAATGGCGTGCCAGAAGCGAAATAATCAAATGAAGCTCTGCAAATTTTATACGCTTCAGAATCCACGGCGTCGTATAGTATGCTTGCATTATTGATAGCAGGTGCAAGAGCTTTAAAGAAGCTCATAACAGCTGCAAATTTGTAGCCATTGGCAATTGTATCAGCAGAGATAATAGCGTTGTGGTTGTGGTCGTTAGTTGGAGTTCTTGTCATAGTTTTGGGGCGATAGGATTCGGTCTCGAGGGCGAAAATATATTTCTCCCTTGTTAGACCACCAAAGGTGTATCCTTGCCGTGGATTATATTCCCTCGCCCACGTAGCCACCGCATCACGGACAACAGTTTTCATATCCGTGCCCTCAACCGAAGGCCATCCTAACCCTTCCTTCAGGAAAACTAATAAGTTTTCCCCGTTCTTATCTTTTACAATAGTACTTTCGTTTCCTATCCGCCGAGTAGGCTCATGGATTTCTGGGCTATCCTCTTCCCCTTCAAAAGTGCTGTCGTATTCAATGATACCCGAACAAAGCTGCTGCAAGGTGATTGGCGACGGAATTGTTGTTGAATTGTGAACAAAACTGCGCAGCGAATTGAAAGAAGGGTAACGTTGTAGTTTCTGTTTAAGTGACATGATTTATCCAGTATCTATAAAGAATATATAGCTATGTCAGCTCAGAATGTCTAAAAACTGAGAAAGGAATATACTAAGAAAAAAGAACCCACTTACAAGCCCAAAGTATTATATCTGCTTTTGAGATAATAAGTTTTCCAGAACGAAAATAATGAGGTTAACTGTATTATGTCCGTCCTTAAAGCCTAGGATATCTGCAAGCAATGTCTGACGATATTAGCTCTAAGATATCCAACTACTAAAAGAAAGAAACTAAATAATAATAATAATGATGATGTGAAACGACAAGCTAGAAAGAAACAAACTACTTACAAAAGAGCTTGTTTAGAAACCAAAGGCTAACTATTACGTCCGCGTGAACAGTTCAAAATATCTATAGTCAATATGTGGCCACGTTAGTTCAGTGTATCCAGCAAATAAGAAAGAGAACAATATGTGGATATAATAACAAACCACGAATAAATCTACTTACGAAAAAACAGCTTACTCAGAAACCCGAAGTTATCCGTGTTAAGCCCGTATACACGGAGTAGAGCGTAGGATCTCTTCAAGGCGCCAGTAAGATGTAATTGCGTGCTGCTCACTGAAGAAGTAAGCAGTAAGAAAAATTACAAAGTTTGCGTTATTTGACTCGGTCGTTATGATCTGCGCGCTTTGTGCTGGGTGTTGTTGTGTCTGAAAGAGAAAAAGAATAAGGATTATGAGAGTTGTAAGAGTAGCGAAGAATTGCCAAGCTTGTGTTTTTCAGTTCCCAGTCGCTATGATTTTCGCTTTGTACTGAGCGTCGTTGATGTGTCTGAAAGAGGAAAAGAATAGAGGGTGTCGAAGAATTACTAAGGTTGTATTATTCGACTGTTGATCGGTATGATATGCGCTTCGTTCTGAGCGTTGTTAATGTGTCTGAAAGAGGAAAAGAATAAGAATAGTGGTAGCAGTAAGTCGTGAGGGTAGGAGAGTAGTGATAGTTGTAAGAGTAGTAAGAGTGGTGAGAGTAGTAAGAGTAGTGAGAGTGGTGAGAGTAGTGAAAGTGGTGAGAGTAGTGAAAGTGGTGAGAGTAGTAAGAGTGGTGAGAGTGGTAAGAGTAGCGAGAGTGGTAAGAGTGGTGATAGTGGTGAGAGTAGTAAGAGTAGTAAGAGTGGTAAGAGTAGTGAGAGTAGTGAGAGTGGCGAGACTGACGAGACTGGTAAGACTAGTATGTGGTGAGAGTGGTAAGAGTAGTAGGAGTCGTGAGAATGATAAATAACCAAGCTTGTGTTATTTGGTTTTTGGTCGATATGACTTGCGCTTCGTACTGAGCGTCGTTGATTTGTTTGAAAGAGAAAGAATAAAGGCGATGAGAGTAGTGAAAGTGATAAAGAATTACTAAGCTTGTATTATCTTGCTGCTCCTTTGTATGATCTGTGATTTGTGCTGAGCGTTGTTGATGAGCCTGAAAGAGAAAAAGAATAAGGATGATGAGAGTAACAAGAGTAAAGAGTTGTGTTGTGTGTTCGTCCGTGCGTTTGAACATGTAAGCACGTGAAAGAAAAAATAGCAAAAAAATAGATAGAAAAATCGAATGTGACTGTTTTGTTTGTTTACTTCGTTTAGGTCGCAGTTGGATAGGGCTCCGTACAAAGACCAGCTTCAACCTCATCTCCCTCTTTCTCAACAAGATAACCACATACAGGTATCCTACAGCGGGATCTCTTCTATTTATTACCTATCCTGACATTAGGAGTTAACACAGTCCCCAACACACAACTCCCATACATCCAAGAAGGAACAAAAAATACTCGTCAATTTTCCAAATCCAACAAATAGGAGCTGATGTACCTCGAGTAGAAAGAAAAAAACCTTCAAAACAAGAAAAAGGAGTTGGAATTAAAGCGATGGATACTACTAAAGCAACTAATCCAACGGCGACCCCCCATTCCGATACTTCCACAATCGACTCAACTCTCTAACTGGCTTCTTAGTCGCCGCAGCGTTAAGCTGCGTTCCTCTCAAATACTCCGATGACGCGCTCGTCAGGGACGACCCAATTTCACTATTCTCATTTCCACTCAAAGTCTCCGCACTCGCATCCTCCCTCTCCACCGCTACATCTTGCTCCACATCTACCAAGCTATCCATAAAAGAATTATGCTCCGCAACTACGCCTTCTTCCTCTCCCCATTCAAACATGTTGTTTAGATAATGCTGGTTCAATAGGTGTCCGCTGCCGCCCTTGCGCTCGAATACTTGGCCAACGAACCGATTGTTGCGGTGGTTGAAGCCCTTTGTGAAATTCAAAACTCCCCACCGCGAGACGAAATCAAATTCGTTAGCATAGTGTTCAATATGCTTTATTACGCGCTCAGAGTGCTCATCACGGTTACGAGTGCGGAGAGCGCGGACGAGGTTCTCGGCTGGGACATCAGAGCGAGTGGGGTTGTTAAAGTGGTTTGCTGCGGCTGCAAAGGTATAGACTTCGAGCTTCTGGAAGAGGTGTTGAGGGAGGTCGGAGAGGAGCCAGTCGATTATAAGAGAGCCTTCAATACCACCTTGAGAGTGTACGATAAGGACGACTTTGTTGTTGTAGGGGTTTTTGAGGGCGGCTTTAACGCGTTTGAAACCTTCACGAGTGTCTTCGGTGCTGTAGGAGAAGTCTCGCTCGATGAGGCATTGGATTATATCGAAGATTATGCCGGCTCTTGTTCAGAAGGTTTGTTAGTTCCTTACGGATAATGGGAGGTTTTATTTGAAAATGTGAAAGGAACGTACGTTAAGTTGTGAACTCCTATAACCTTACGCCTGAATGTCAATGCTAGCCTGTCGACATTGCTCTGTAGCCAATGATGTCTAGGCTCTAATCAGTGGAGATCCTCGAACAGATATAAAATGTCCAATCTCCTTACCCAACAGCAACACCATTAATAAAAATCCACTCCTCGTCATCATATTTCTCCCACCTGTCCATCGGGACATTCGACGTCCGATGCAGTCCATCCCCATTCAACCAACCACAAATCATATTATTAAGTATCCAAAATCCAGCGAAATATACCAACACCACGCCCAAAGGATACAAGATACAGAACGGAATGGACACGATAAGGGATATCTGCAGGATCACCAGAATCGAATGAAGAAATATGTCGAGGAGGTTCTCCCACGATGGGAACAACTCGTCGAGGGATCCAGAGCCATAGGTATTGAGGGGAATGATAATCCCAAGTATATAGCGTAGCACACGGAAGAAGAGTTTGACATCGGAACGAAGGAGTTTAGGTGGGGAAGCGGTATAAGGGAGAGGGACTGTCGAGGAGGCGGCGTCGATCTGTGCTGGGAGGAATTTCACTGCTGTCATTCTGTAGAACTGGGGAAATACCAACACAAAATAATAAAGACTCTAAACTAACAAAGTAAACAGGATAATACAGTAAAGCAATCCCGCCTTGTATTGTACTCAACAGCTTGTCGACACGGGAAGCTGACTTATGGGAGAACAAGCTCCATTCTTTCCAAATGTCAATCAGCCCCTCACATCAGCCTTACCCTCAGAGACGAAAAAAGAAATGAAAAGCGAAGCTGAAATGCAGCCAAAGAAATCCCGTCACATCACATCCACCACTCAGATCAAGCCAGAAAAAAAAGCAACCAACAACGGTGGTTCACATCGACGACCCATCAGCTCAACACGGAATAACGGCATTATGACTAAAACCAGAGATATGACAAGCTGAATGGATTCAGCCACCGAGAGTGAGACACACGAATGTATAGTTTTTGATGATTGGGAAGTCACTATTGGTGGAGGGAAAGCCGTTCGTGAGGCGCAGCATGTACTGTACAATGACGCAGTAGTCGCTGCTTTTGCAACTAGCTGAGAGTATAGCATCGATCACTAAAAGCAGCCACAAGTCAAAGTCAACTTCGCAGGCAACGAAACAAAAGAACAGCAATCATAAACACACTACATTCAGAGCACCCAACAAAAAAAGTTACTGTATACATCACCCGCCGCAGAGAAAAAGACACCAAAGCCCACAAGAAAGAAAATAAATCGGAGGCGATGAGGTTGAAAAGACGGGAAGGAGGCATCTTTCTCCTGTACCCACTTGTCGAGCCGTTCTCAGCCCTGAGTGAGATGAGCTGAGCACCGAGGACAGTGCCTGGAGAAAGAAAAAGCGAAAGTGGCCATTGGTGGTCCGTCGCATCTAGCTTCACCGCACCGCATTCTGTACCTTATCCTAGGATAGATGCTTGTGTAAAATCTGACAGGGTACGGGGTAGAGATATCAGGCGCGTATAGTAGGCATGCAGGATACGAATATGATTCCCCCTCTATCTTCAGCCTTGCGCTGACCACTTACATATTCCCCGCCAGGGAACACCAACACACTAAGAGCCCCTTTTCCTCTCCTCCCACCAAGGATTCCTATCCTTCCCTGAAACCACTCACATAACACCACACTCTTTTTGTTTTGATTTCACTGGACCACCATTTATATTTATTTCATTCATCCGTTTGTTCATTTAACCTATTCGTAGCAAGAACTTCCTAACTGCTCCAGCTAATTAGCTTCATGAAGTAAAGCAGCCTAGTTATTATTCACCAGCCATCATAACTAAGATATATTGCCACTGACCCCGACTCCCCGATTTTATCTAACCAGCGAATTGCCCTCTACAAAGCACTCACAAGTGCGTCACCAGCGATCCCATTATCAAGCAAATCACCCCATAATGGATATCCCTCGTCATATCTGATGAAACAAAGCAAATAAGTCGATGATTCTCCGTTTCTTCAGCGCAATCCCGACAATCATATGTAGAACATAGAATTTTTCAAGTCCTTATGGATTCCTTCACCCCATTCGTCGAGTGCTTTCTGATAAACTGCAGCCTTATCAAGCGCTGTGGCACTGGTGCTATCGGTATTATATATTCTGTGGATGTAGCACCTGCCTCTCTCACAGAGTATGTCGGCGTAATATGCGGGTGGACAGATTGACACGGCACTGGTGGACCGGCCAAACATGTAGCACATGTCATGAGTCTGTTAGGGCGAACAATTTTAGCCACCAACGAGGAATTTGATACAGGATACATTTAATCGAGGATTCTTACCATCTTCTCTAAGCCATTAGCCGTCAAACCAATCTCATTTAGTACCACGACGTAATGGGCTGGCCGCACCGTGCCTTTTAGGCCATGGTGAGCCTGAAGGAAAAAGTCCCATTTCCGTTCATACGTGACGCCCCTGTCAACAACTGTGCCATTCTTTGGATTTCCCATGTTTTCATCAGCATCAGCTTGTTGGACTGGATAGAATCTCGTGTGGTGCCGTTTCCCAACGATGATGATCGAAATCTTCGGTCTCGGCTTGGCGCCGTAAACCTTTCTGCATGCCCTACGGATACAGGGCAATTCATCGGTTAGGACGGTCTCATACTGTCCCTCCGAAACGCCGTCACGATAAACCAAGATTTTACTCGGTAGATCGTTAAGTTTTTGCTTATTCTTCGTTTTCCATAACTCCAGACGCTCGACAATCATATCCGCAAGCTCCGAGACCATCTCCTTACGGCCTTCTTGGATTCTGATGCTGGCAGGCCATTGACTGAGCGACCCGTCAACATTTGCGACCACCCCAGCTATACTAGGGGCTCCTTTCTCGCTTCCGGTAGATGGATGAGTGACGTCGATACCGACAACCATCGTAGTTCCATCGTTAGCGATGCCCAGATCTTTGATTCCCTGGTTTGTCCCGCCCAGCTTTAGGTTGACCTTCAATGCCACGTTTGCAAAATAGCTAGCGTTGCTTCTCTCATTCTTGTTCATAAACTTACCAGTAACAATACAGACCGTGTGAATTCCATGAACAGCGTCACCAAGACGTTTCACCTTGGCATACGTCGACCTGTTCGCATTCGGCAGTATGACAAATAGAAGTTTAAGACCTGACTTCTTGGCTTTGAGAAACTCTCCGTCCAGCTTCCTTACGTTCTCCTCCTCGCGGGATGGATCGAGCGAGAGAGACGCTTCATATCCATCGCTGTTTGCCTTCCCTACTTTCACACCTGCTGTCTTGAGATACTTATTGAGTTCGTCAAGCTTAGTTTTGAGTTGAAAAGCATTATAGGGGTATTTATCCATCTCATACAAAACCCTCAGGTGGGACCACCCCCCGTTCGGTTCCAGACTGCGTAGGCATTTGACGTTAACCATATTCCATTTGCCATTCACAGCAGATTTCGAATTAATTCTTTCGGTTGGCAGGTATTGCAATGTCGGAGCTTTGAGAACACGCCCAGGAACCGTGATCATCTGTGGTGTAATCTGGATGCCGAAGGCGGCCTGAGGGCAGACATTAGGAAGTCTCATATAACTACTGGTGCGACAGCGCGAGAACGGTAGTCAGCTTACCAACGCAGCCCTATTGTCTCCAGTTATGCCCACAACTCTAGTACCCTCCTCCATAATGTGTTCGGCATTCTCCGCGGGAGGCCTGCAAGCGTGATCCACCATCTCCGTAGTTTGTCCTTCGTACAACTGCCTCTTCATTAATTGTCCGGGTAACACCTTGCAAATCTCTGGCGGAAGATAGCACGGTTTTTCTCTTGTGCCGACATTGACAACCGCAAGGAGCGGCCGTTGCAGAATTATATTATGTTCTTATTCCGAATAAGCTTCAGGCCTGGCAGATGAGCTGAGAGATCATATACTCACTTGTTTTGAAGAACTGCTCCACGCTGACCATTGAACCCTCGCACTCAAACTTGGAGTCTCGCGCACTTAGAAATCTCATTTTCGGACTGTGTGCAAATCCAGACACAGTCTTGATCTTCGTTACGAGCTGGTTCAAGTTGTTTCTGAGATATTTGGTTTCAACCCTCAGCTTCTCGATGAATGGTCCAATCTTATACATGTTTGAGGCAATGTTGCCACCAAAAATATCAGCATTGTGCCTCTCCATTAGTTCTGACAGTGACACGGGTTCGTAAAAGGCTGCAGTGCAGGCATTCACGTTGAGCAAGACCCGCAGTGTCGCCCTCCTGACACTGGTGTAATAACCACGGATAGCTATCACACCACCCTTAAGCCGATAGGGGTTTGCGATGGGAAAAAACTTATTCCCGGAGAGTGGCACAACGTGCGGAGTTGTATTAGGATGACGGGTCATCACAATATTCAAAGCCTGCGTTATCTCCTCCAACCTGTCATATCCTGCATCTGCTTTTGTAGATTTGAGGTATTCTACCAGTTTAGCCATCGGCAAGGTGTTATTCGTCTCGACGATCATAGTGTACTGTGTTGCATTTGGTCTTGCAGTTACTTCATCTGCGTCGCGATATCTGATCAAAAATCTTCTAGCGTCGGAGCCCAGATGGAGCTCACTAGGAGAGATGATGATCGATCGGTAGTCAGTCGCAATACTCTGTCGAACTTCCGCAAAAACTTCATCTTCAAAAAGCAGAGCAAACAGACGTCGCTCTTTGCGTTGACTAGGCGCCGTGGGAGTAATTTGAACGGTAAAGCGGTGAAGCACTTGCTTTTCGTCGGGAATGAGGTGGAAGTAGTTCGTTCTCAGAATGATACTATCCCCACAGTTGCCGTATGATGGCCGATTCGGAAAGGTAGGTTTGTCGGATTTGTCTGATATAGCAGACTTAAAAGGCATCTTGCTACTCTGGACAATAGCATCCTCGGCTTCCATGACGTCCTGCGAGGGGGGGGGGACTTTGGTTTCATCTCTAGGTCTTTGAAAGGCAATGATGGAATTAGTTTACTGCAACAGCAGAACACTTAAGGAGCCGGATGAGTGAACAAACTTGAAAATTTGAGGGCCACCCTGACCTCCCCGGCCTCCCTGGCTTCCCTGACCTCTGAGGCTTCCTTGACCCCCTTGGCCTCTCTGGCCTCCCTGACCTCTGAGACTTCCTTGACCTCCCTGGCCTCTCTGGCCTCTCTGGCCTCTAAGACTTCCTTGATCCCCCTGGCCTTCCTGGCCTCCTTCGCCTCCCTGGCCTCCCTGACCTCCCCGACCTCTCTGGCCTCCCTGACCTCTAAGACTTCCTTGGCCTCCCTGGCCTCCCTGTCCCCGACCTTTTCGTGGGCCACCGCGGAAAGCCATGACAAATTGTGTGCTGCTGTTGAGCAGGATGTTTTACTGTATACCACCAGAATCGTAACCGGTGAGTCGCTATGCCAGCAACTGTTAGCTATAGCATGCAAACGAGAATACTGAACGACGGGTCAAGCCGTATTGAGTTACAAGTCTTCAGATATACTCACGAACAGGTTATTCAATCAATAATAGCTTGACGCCTGGGAGCAGAAAACGGCGTCGAGTAGAGAAGAATGAAGAGCAAGTAGAGACCTTGTGTCAAGATATACTGCTCGAGCCCGATCTTGTTTGACGACCACTGTCACAACAGCAAGTGTTTGCCTGCCAGCGAATGTTTGCCTTCCAGTAAATGACTGCCTGCCAGCGAGTATTTACCGGATAGCCGAAGATGAATGGGGAGAGAAAATAAAGGACGAAAACAATTTAACACTACAAGATGTTAGATAGCGAAGGGGAGTATACGGAAGGAACACGCAAGTGCTGGGAAACGAGAAAGTCAAGAGCAGTTCAGTCAAGTGTTGACTGCTTTATGTGACACAAAGCCACACACCTGGGCCGAGAAAGGAAAGACCCAAAGTTTTACCTTGTCGTTTTTATAAAGAGAAGGAAGGGACGCAATGTCTGTTCGACTGCCTACCTCACGAGGTAAGAAGCTAGCGCAGATAAGAGGAAGTCGCTCTGAATCAAGTGAGAGCAATGCGCAGAGAACTAACTAAAAAAGCGGGTCTTATCTCTACACCGAACTCTTTCAAAAGACCCTAATATTATATCCCGTGGAGGAAGGAAGGTAAAATCTCTGAATGGAGAAGGAGGCGAAATAACGGGAACCCTCCCGTTGCCCTTCTCCTTACAGGTTAAACACAATGCATAACTCGTATGAGGTTAATCGCTTCTTCACAGTCGTGTCGAAGACGACGTTCAAAAGTATACCATAAGATGGGTTTTAACCCTCTCCCCAGAGATATCCACTTGTTTGGCAGGTTCAGACGAGCCACTTTGAGGGTTTCCTTTGAAGAATCCAAAGCAAATCCACCGGAGCGAAGAAGCACTTCAAGGCCTCTAATTCCCAAAACATTCTGGCCAGAGCAAATGTACGTATGAAGGACAGTGCTACATTTTGAATGCGAGGTTTGCTTGGACAAAAGATTGCTAATAAAGGCTTGGGTGTAAGAAGTATAGGTACTATGAAAGTAGGTTCTGCGTCGATCGGGATTCAAATCTACCCCTCAAGGTCCAACATAGCTCCGCCAGGGAAATGCGCGTATCATTTGGAAGGCCAAACAAAACACATTGTATTCCCGTATGAAGTCAAACCAACCCTGGCTCGAAAGGGCATCCTTTTTAGCGGGAGCGGTTTCCACGGCATAGTCCTGAAAGAGAGATGCTGCAGATCGAAACATAACGTTATCAAGTCATATGTAGAAACGAATCGAATGTTGAGATAAAACAGAATGGGGTATTTACTAGAACCACTTATTGTCTCCAGAGTAATACTGAAGATGGCATGTCCAACGAATTAGAATTGTGGTACTCTGGAAATGATTCTGAAAATCGTGGTATCCTAGTGATACCCCATACATACATACTTCCGGCAATGAAATCATAATAGTCAATGTAGACCTCCCCGCATTCCTACCCGGGAAACGTCAAGTTTCTGGTGTTTTTGATGTCTCTATTGAACGATGTCAAGCTTCTAGACAGGAGGCGAAAGAAATGATGACTAAGGCTATGCTACGCCGACTGCATATGGCATGGATAATTGACTTCACCCTTCCTTCCTCCCTCAGCCATGGATCTTCAGGCATGGGCCGTACCTCGCCTCTTAGCGTTATTGCCTCTGGACGAGGAATCACTCAAGCAGGTCGTTGAATATGCGGCCACGCTGCCAAGAGAAGCTGTTGGAAATCATTTCAAGGTACGAAAAGTGGCAGAAGACATTGCGAGAATCACCAAATTCATCCATCCTAAGCTAGATTTGAGTTTTGGGTGGGAAGTCCGTTCAGCTTTGGATTGGGTTGTGAGGTGCATCATGTTCTTTTCAGCTCAGTCATAGCGCATATGGCACATTTCGTCTTTGAGGCATGCAAAAAACTGACAAGTAATAGGATCTTCTTGGAGAATCCCCGCAATCACTAGAGTTCATCACTGCCTTCAATTCTCGTCTACCTCCGTCGACCTCGTCTGCTACGGTAACATTGGGTGCTCGTGTGCCACAGGCACCACGGCTTGCAAGAGGGAAAAAACAACCCCTCCACAAGTTTGCTAATCCACCACGCAAGCCAAACGAAGGGGCCGCATACGAGCCGGCTGACAGTCTTGCCAGAAGCTATATCAAGAAAAGCGAGGAGCGGATATATGCAGGGCCAGGTAGTGGCAGTAGCTCGGGCACAAAAGCCCCTCGAAAGAACCCTCTCACGCTAGATTCCGGGGCGCTTCAGCTTCCAGCCTCCAAGGATACCTCTTCATCTGCCTCTTCCCGGGATGTATCGCCTGGTCCTGCTCGATCCAAGCCTCCACCTGGCATTAGGGGTACGCTAATATCTGACCTACCAAAGCCCAGAAAGAAAAATGCCTCTTCCTCTACCTCTCAGGCTCAAAAGGTTCACATTGCTGGTGGAACACCCATGCATGGGCTGTCATCCACTACCAACGACCTTGACTCGGCGATCCTCGCTCTGGAAACTCAGACGAACCTGGGTCTTGGTTCTAAGTCGGCCACTAATGATGACACGACAAAGCGCAGGTGTAATTGCATGGCCACACGCCATCCCCTTCTGACAGTTGCCCCTAACTGTCTGAATTGCGGAAAGATCATCTGTGTCAAAGAGGGTCTTGGCCCTTGCACATTCTGTGGAAAGCCCCTACTTTCAGGAGAGGAGATCCAGTCGTTGTGGCAGATCCTTCGCGAAGAGCGTGGCAAAGAGAGGATGGAAGCAAACAACACACCCCACAAGCGGGCTGAAGTCTCCAAGCAGCCAAGAGCCTTCGCTTCAAGACTTGGAGTCTCTACGCCCACAAACCCAGAGTCCGAGAAGGAGAATGACAGCAAACTCGCAGCTGCAAAGCAGCACCGTGACAAGCTCCTAGGCTACCAAGCAACATCCGCCCGGCGAACACAGATCATCGACGAGAGCGCCGATTTCGAATTACCATCTGCGGGACAATCCATGTGGGCGACGCCCCAGGAGCGAGCACTACAGTTGAAGAAGCAGCAGAAAGTGATGCGGGAGCAGGAGTGGAGATCAAAGCCAGAATGGGAGAAGAGACGCGTAGTCGTCAGCGTGGACCTGGTCGGTGGTAAAGTCATCAAGAGAATGGGCCAGATCAAAAGACCTGAGGAATCAGACGACAGCGCCGACGACGATGAACCCTCGGTGGCCCCAGAACCGCAGGCTCCCCCTACAGGAGGTAACGGCGCCTTCAGCAGAAATCCTCTCCTAGGCAGCCAAATCCGGCCTGTTTACATTCCTATAATCACCACCAAGGACTCCATTACCACAACCACCACTGCTACCAACGACCCCGACGAGGGAAGCAGCTCTACTACGCCAGCGCGTCAAAAGACAACTTGGCGAAGAGTCCAAGATGACATGGATGACAACGAAAAATGGATCCTCGACGGCGGTGTCCGTGGCGGTGAAACTGAGCTGAGTAGTAATGCGGGGGAAGAACTGGCTTGTGGATGATTTGTTTGGGATGCAAAGGGGATCCGGGTTTTTTTGAACGTCATATATACAGTCTTAGCTATCTACCTCTCCAACTATTTCCCCAATCAAGTACATGTATGTACATACATGCCTTTCTTCTCAACCCATACATCCATCCGTCGCGCTCCATACACGTACGTACATAGACACACGCATATACACTGATAAACGCAAACAAACCTCCAGACCTGACCTCAATACCATTCATGCACACAAAAACTAACCAACACTACATCAACAACTAACAGCCACCCACTGCTTTACCATCGCATCGCCAAACAACCACCCCTGCTCAAAAAAAAAAAAAAACCCAACCAAAGCCTTTTCCCTGCAGAAAACAACCTCCGACGTTACATTACACAACAGCATCCTCTCTCTCTCTATCTACACCCCTGCCATCACGCCATCCACCGCATTAAAATACAATCTGCACAAGAATACAAAATCCGCACACCGACGTTTTTCATCCCATCTTCCAACCCCCCCTAGTCCATCACACCAGCGCACTCCCACACCGCTCACCGATATTTTATTTCCCTTCTGTGTGGGAGTATGTTTGGTGTGCATGGGATAGGTAGGATAGGCTGTTTAGTCCACGTGGCTGTGCCCCCCCCCCCCCGGGATAAGCTGATGATTGACAGGGATGGATTTTCTTTTGCTAGGTTTTTTCTTTTTTTTTTTGGGGGGGGGAGGGAGGGGTCGGTGATAGTGGATGTGCGTTTTGTTTCCATGCGCTATAGCGTGTTGGACCTGCTGGATTTTTCATGGTTTGTTTGTTTTGGATGTTTGGATGTTTGACGTTTTACGCATGGGTATGCGATGATTTGTTTCCCTTTTTCTCTTCTCTTCTCTTATTTTATTTTATTTTATTTTCCCATGATAGTTTTCTTATCGCTGAGTTGCGTACTCCGTAGAGATGGATGTATTATCTCCAACGACGACAGACAACACTTCACCTCACTCCCCAACAAGAACCCATGATATCCACAGCTTCTTCTTCATTCTCTTGAGCTTTAGCGTTCGAAAGTCATGTGATCCCCCAGCTCAAGAGCAATATATATGTACTCAAATCGACAGCCTTAGAATCTATTTTAAGGAGGAACGAATGCCTATGTTTCGGCCCCAACATCGTGAACCTATCATATAAAGAATGGCTCTTTTGACACATTTGGGGGCTTGCGGAAGGCTGAATAGCCACGTGGAAAGCATGTCATAGCAGATGTCATTTTGTTGGTGGCTCTCAAATGGCTGTGCGATGGCGTTAGAACCAGCCAACCCTTCTAGATCTCATAGCTCATCCACCCAAGGAATTGAGCTCATCGCACCCCTTTTTTCCACTGCCTTGGCCGCCGCACGGCTAGCCCAATTCACCGCAGCCTTGATGTCGAACTTCTTGCCCTCCCTTTTCCGCTTCACGATGCTTACTGCATAAGCGCCCACAAAGGTATCGCCCGCCCCAGTAGTATCCACAACGTCCGCCTCCCATGCTGGAATGAGTCCCTCCTGGCTATCAAAATGATATTCCTCATCCACGCAACTAGACGAAAACCATGCCCCAGTCTTCCCAAGCGTTATGACCACATTCCGAACCCCGCGCTTATGAAACACTCTCCCGACCAAGTCCGGATTCGAACGGACAAACTCAGCTGTTTCACTGACCAAGATTGCCGCTTCCGTCTCATTGACTATCAGATGCTCCACCAAGCTATACGTCCAGAGAGGTAGGACCGTTGCAGGCGCGGGGTTTAAGAGTACAGTTACCGGTGGGGTACATGCTGCGGCCGCGCGGAGGACCGCCAAGACGGTGTCAAGGGGAATTTCGAGCTGCATGATGAGGAGATCGGGGATTGGTGCTACCAAGGAATTGAACTCTGTTGGGTGAAGAGTTGCATTGGCGCCGGGAGAGAGAAGGATTCGATTCTCGCCGGAGGACTCCTCGACAAGTATAACCGCCACGCCTGTATTCTCATCCGTTCGAATCTGGACCCCAGAAATGTCGACACCATTCCCTTTCAGAGCCTCCATGAGAGTTTGTCCGAACGCATCACCCCCTACGACACCCACCATGCGAACGAGAATTGATTCGGACGCATGGTTGTTGTCATGTTCGTTGGTCTTGGACAGGGACTCTTTCGTTCGAGAGAGACGAGCGCAAGCAACAGCTTGATTTCCGCCTTTACCTCCAGAGCCGATGCTGAAGGATGAGGAGCTGAGAGTCTCGCCGGGAGATGGAATGCGTGGGGTACGAGTGATGAGATCTGCGTTGAGGGATCCAATGATGGTGATGACTGATCGTGGCATTCTTCCTTTTGCTGAACGGGGAACTTCGCGTTACCGAGTTGTTTGTTGACAACCGAGGCTACGCTACAATGAGAATCTTCTGTTAGATGTATCACGAGTATTTTGTTCATTCAGCTACGTGCATACTATGTAGATAAATTACATTACGCACGAGCCATAGTCGTGACGCTAAACACGACAGAGGGAGTGACCCAGAAGGATCTCCACCGGGTATCAAGGACAGTTATGAGGGTAATTCGGACCCAACTGATAAAACGCCATATACACCTCCAAACTAGTGATATGTAGAGAATTCCAAGCAAACGAGAAGTTACAACAAATCACATCAGTCAGTAATACCTTGTTGATCGAGGTATTAAAAAAAAATATGGGTCTGTACAACATCTATAGCGCATAGTTCTCCGTATGTAGAAAGATTTCATCCTTGTAAGGATCATCCCAAACTTCAGACTGCAGGCGGGCAACAGTCTTGGACACATCCTCACGCATGCCTGGAGGCCCGCAGACATAGATGCAAGTCCGCTTCCCAAATACTTTCGATAAATCGCGAAGCAAGTATGGAAGATCCGGTCGGCCATATTCAGTTAGCCAGCCTTCTTTCTTCCCGATTGCGGATACTCCAAAGGCAAATCTGACCAGGTTCTTCGCTATCATTGTTGGTGTTTCCGGAAATCCAAATTCAAAGCTGGGTTCCCCGGAGTTCGGTTGGGCTACGTTCTTCAGAGACAGCGTTAATGATGGTTTCTGCCGGGTGTGACCATGGTTTGAATCCCGAGTATGTGCTGGTTCAGGAGGCTTGAGTTCTTCTTGCTTCGGAAGGGCGGTAATACGATCCTCGTTCTCTTGACGAAGTTCTTTCTCACGCGCGGGATCACCAGCGGCTTCTTCTCTGATGAGAGCAGAGTTTCGCTTGCTGGCTATCCCTTGCGCAAAGTTGTTGAGCTTATTGTGGAGTATGTCGCTAATAGGATGATCTTTCTGCGACATGCTGAGGCCTGCTCCATGGCGCTTCGCTGCGGTTATAAAAAAGTGGCACCTCACGGAATCAGGAGGCGCATACTCCCGGCATATCCGGAGCTCTTCCCTGAACCAATCAACGGCTTCCAGACGTTTTATCGCCCACAACACATGTACGGACTTTGTTATTGCCTTGCCATCTCGCATTCTCTTAACAAGATCCAGCAATTGGCTAACAAGGGCGGTAATACCACTCCCTCCAGCAACAAGCACGACGGTGTCGAATGAATCCATCTGTCTTTTCATGCCTCCATACGGTCCATCTAGAAACGCCCTGTAGGTTTTGTACGGCCCCTTGGCGATTGCGGCTTTCAAAACCTTCTTGGTGAATCCACCGAAAGGCCGGAAGACAAGGGTCATGTCCCGATATTCCTCCCCATATTCTGACGGAAAATCTTCGCTGCAGAGCGAGGTCACCGTAAACGGGTGGTTCTCAAATACCGAGATACCCGGCATCCTGAGGTACACGTACTGGCCTGGACGCCATTTGACTTGTGTCGGAATCGTGACCTTCAGTGCATTCTCCGGAAGGATAGTGATGGCTGCCTCGTCCCCAATCAGCCAGGACGTTCTCCACGGATGTGTCCAATTTAGATTGAATAGACGAGCGAACAAAGACAGTAGCCATATACCCAGAGTGGCGAAGAGGTACTGCCAGGATGTGAGGTAGTTGTGGCAATGCCAGAAGAGCATGACAAGGTACACTATGGCCACGGGTACGTGCAAAGTGACGAAGAGCTCGTACATCCAAGACCGAAAGACTGGTAAAGACGCAACGCAAAGCCAGATCAGTGGCACGAGGCTCGCAACGCCTTTTAACAGCAAAGTCAGAGACATTATCGAGAGTATTATTCAAATCCTTGAAACTCACCAGTGCCATATATCGGACCTTTACTTGTAAAGTATGTCTTGAAGATAGCCCAACCGCCCTGATCCCAAAGTGGTTGCACGTAGAAAGGTACTGCATGCACTAAGCTCAGGAAGAGACATATGTAACCGGCCCAACGATGGAGGACATTCAGCCTCTCGTGTCCAATACCTGTTATTAGTGACACAAGGTTGGCCTTCATGCTGAGCGCGACTATCCACGGTGTCATGGCGACAGCAATCATCCCTGCTCGAATTGCAAGCGGCGGTGAGCCGTAGGCCATGGAGGCACGATAGAGTGGCTGCGGCACGAAAGAGTAAAGAGTTACAAATGCCAGGGCACATGAGGCAATAATAACCACCCCTAAAGAGGGGAACGAGACTTCATGCTTTCTCCATCTTAACCTTGGAATCGGTCGATAAAAAATCCATCGAATGACCGCGAGCGCATTATTGAGCGGACCTATAGAAGAAATGGACGATTGAGCCTTGGGCTTCTCAAGTGAGGCATCAGCACGAGGAAATAGTTTAGCAGCCGTATTGTTCGTAGCCAAGCTGGCCATTTCGTAATCGCTCTCCGGTGACGGCGAAGCTTCTACCTCCATCTGCTCCTTGTACAAAGCCGTTCGGATCTTGTCGATCCAGTAAAAGTACAGGTGCATGACCATCGCACAGACCAAGATGATCAGACAGAGGTAGACCCAACCCAAGGCATATATGCCAGATTTCGCCCATGGATCTTGCGCCTGGGCGTTGATCAAGGCCTGAGGGGTATTGCTGGTTATTGGTATGTTTATCCGTTTCGCCAACGACAAGACCTCTCGTTCGGCCATTAGGTTCAAGGAACCTAATTCCCGTGCCACCGAGTTTGCGCGAGCTACTAATACCTTTGACGATGGCATTCTTGCAATTGGCATTCTGTCTGAGCTCGATCCCCAGAATCCTTCAGTTATCGTTCGCGTGGAACCAAGAGAAATGTCTTTTCTCGATGGCCTGAAGGTATCTGATTCGAAATTTTGCAGAGTAGGTAAAAATCCTATTATCGTCAGTCAGATAAATACATACGAAACATATTAGAAAAAGTGCTGGATGGGGTAACTATCTGTAACTGACAATTAAATTCTGGTCCCGCAACACGTCAGAGAGCTAGTAAAGTCCCTCCGGTCCCAGTGTCGGAGCTTTGGCTCTTGGTGGAATAATAGAGTCGCAGTTCAGGCGCAAACAAAACTTCAGTCGCAATATGCAGGAATTGCCTATGCTGAACGACGCGAAAATGCCGATGCGAAGAGTTCCAGACTCTACGACTAAGAGAAATGGTACGGGATGCGGTAGCGAATGTAAGGAACAGAGGCAGTGACCAGCTGAGTGTCGCGAGGTCGAGATATCATGGCGGGGCTATAAGTAAGCATCCCACAGGATATATGCAAGAGCACGGGATTCGCGAGTGTGAATCCGGAACAAGGTTTTGAGCAGAAAAGGAGGTGATGGCCTTCGAGTAATGCTGGGCGGTTGCGAAACGCTAGAATAATTGGCTCGATAGCTAAAATCTAGGGGAAAAGTGATCTGCACTGCAGTGGATGGTTCTAGGCCTATGCACCTGCATTTCCAGCCTCTGACGGATTAGAGGGGTTATTCTACAGTCCACGCTTGGAGATCTTCGAGCATCAGGACTCATCTAACTACTCCGTACTTCATACAATGAAAAGTCAGCGAGAAAGCCAACACGCAAGGGGACTCCAACGTCCGCGTAATCCCAAGACGATCTTCGATCTGTTTTGGAGCAGATGGAAGGGCCTGGCGGGATCGGACCCACGCAGGCAGTTGACCCAGGTCCTGCCTCCAACACATATCGAATGAGAGGTGCCTGTAGTCTAGTGGGAAGTGTGGCGTTGATATGGGAGGAAGTTCGTTGAAAAGGAATCTCGGGCCGTAAATTGGCAAATGGTGTGCATGCGTTAGGCGCCTGCAGGACATGCGGGTGCTTGGATTGTGATAGCCGAGAGGTGGAGAAACTTATCTCGTTGGTGGGGTCAACGACGTACGCTACAAAATCGGCAGTCATCCGTGCCAAATTCGAGTGAGGAATAGGATAGAGTTTTAGGCTGCACGTTCCGACCTGCTTGTGCATTGAGAAGTTCTTGGAGACCCGTCCAGGTGATTGAATATCTCTCGATAACATACCACAAACCTGCCATCGAAGAAGAGACTGGATATACCTTAGTCTTCGTGTGATTTCTCGCATTTCATGCACAGTTCCGCTCAGGCCGCGATGTGATAGTTCTACAGAGGAAGCATGAGAGCGGTTGCAAAATGGCGACCTCATTATTCCATATGTTTCCGAGGACCGAATGGTCGACGCCATTATTGAGCCACGAGCGCTTCTATGCTATTGTGTCAATTGTTAAAGTGGTCATCTTATGCAAAGACATGGGGAATTTACATACCTAGACGCTTGAATTTGGCGATGCAGGTACGGCTGTGTTGATTCCCTCTTCGGACAAGGGTCTTGGGCGACTGGCCCTTTCTGGAAAATATATACAAAATTACATTGAGATGAACTGATTTGGCGCCGAGATTATGAGACAGACAAAAGACATTCATTAATTGGCAAAATATCGAAAGGGAAGTCATGAGGTCGACGGAGGCATTGGGTGACTAATAAGAGTCACATGACGCACAAATCTCAACCATTTTCGAAGGTCAGCCTCATCATGCCATCAGCCATCGCAAGATAATTTCACCATCGATCATTTCAACAAGGCCCAGTAAGATTTAATCCTGATACTGCGTTCCTTTACTACGCTCTTCCCCGTTTTTCTAAGAATGGCACTTATTACGGAAAGCTAACAAGGAAATCTTCGTCACTAGCCCCAAGACTCATCGGAGACCAGAACATTGTTTCGCTGTCGATAAACCACAATCATGGGTAAAGTTCACGGCTCTCTCGCTCGTGCGGGTAAAGTCAAGTCTCAGACACCAAAGGTATGAACCTAGCATCCGCTTACATAAATATGATTCTTCTCCAGCGCGCTGCGTCCTGGTGGTCTTCTTTAACTTCAAGAAGTACGCTGTACAGATGAGTGAAGGTGCTAACGTGGCGTTTCTTCTTCATACAGGTTGAGCCTCAGGAGAAGAAAAAGACTCCCAAGGGTCGTGCGAAGAAGAGAATAACATATACGCGCCGATTCGTGAACGTCACCATGACTGGAGGAAAGCGGAAGGTACGAACCCTCTAATGCCAAACATTTATTTAGTTCTCGACAAATTAGAAGCGATTTTAATGGCATATATATCTAGATGAACCCGAATCCTACCTCATAAGCATCCACTTGTCGTTAGCGCTGCGGTAGCTGTCATGGAACTCATGGTAGGGCGTTCTCTACCTACAAGACGATATATGTTTTGAAGTGGGTTACTGCGCTTTATCTTTCGGTGGCTAAGAGCAGAATCGTGGATCGGAACGAGTGGCATGTGTCTTCGAGAGTGGATGGATGATGACATCCGCTGAGAGATTCCTACCATTCTTCTATGGGTGGAAACTACGCTCAAATATGTACATTCTCATGCTAGCATCATGGTCTTACCTCGGTACCTTTCGCAGCCGCTCCAGAACACTGACTTCATTTTAATCCCATCCAAGACCTATAATGATTAATTATTTGACGACAATCCCGCTGAGTGATATGTTGCGAATATTGTCCGATGTCTTCCTCGGTTGGTGTCTGTGTATCAAAAGGCCACCTGCTGCCAAATGCCTCCTCTTTGAAATATACGGCAATTTTGAGAGTAGGGCGATTATAAGGTCCCCTTTCAGCTAGTAAAGAATCTAATAGTCATTAGAATTAGCCACAGAAACTTAGCAATGAAATATCTTTGCTAAGGATTTTCGGTATTCAGATTAAAGGTACTTGGAAAGAGGAAACTCGGATTTTATGCTTTGTGGTGACACGTAATGGGACAACTGCCGGTCCAGATTTTTCCTTTTTTTTGTTCAGATCATCCAATTGAATACAGTATGAAAAGAAGATTATTCTATTGAGCCGCCTGCGTCAGACCAGATTGATAAAACGAGCGTCCGACAGGTTACCCTGACACGCTTATCCTCTTCGGCTTCGGTGAGTGCAGGGGTTTTGCCGAAACACCAGGCAGAACATCCCTCTAAAGGTCGAATCTTCAAATAGAGGGTTATACACGCCTTAGACGGATAGAGGGCTGAAGGAACTATTAGATTCCTGCCCTACTCCGTTGTGCGTGCCGTGTCATATGGAATACGCAGCTCCATGCTCGTCGAGCTTTAAGAGTGGAGCGGGTGAAACCGCAGCCGTCCCCTAAGCCTGGGGGAACGGAGTTGCTATTGACGACGACAACCTGAGAGCTGGTTTTGGTGGAGGTCTTTTGATAATCGCATCGACAGAGGGCTCATTTTGCAAGTTATTGGATTTGTATTGTTGCTGTTGTGGTTGTCGTCGGGTTGGGTGGTTCAATAGGTATGTCCGTATTCGGAAATTCCTGAAGCCTACGAAGTGTTATTGTGCACACAAACTATTGTCAACACTTTGCTAACCAGATTTCAGGCTTTTAGGTATTTCAGTAAGTGCGGGCTGCTCTTCTCTCGCACTTTTCATCTTTCTTCAACATCTTTCCTGATCGCAAAGCAAATATCACCAACGCACAATCTGCGATATTCTAACATCACAAATCTTTCTTTGAACGCAACTTTTCACAAGACACAATCTCGTCTGCGACGGGACTTAAATATCCATTTCTCTATTCCCCATCACTTATCCGCTTCACTCCCTCAACTCTCCTACAGTGCTGCGCACTCCCATCATTACAATGCCTCAAGATATGTTATTCGATTTTAGCAGTCTTGACCCATTGCTCTTAATTAAAGAACTCGCTGAGCGAGATCATGACTGTCAGCTGAACGATCAGGTTGCAGGAAAACCAATCATTATGAAACCAATCATCACTGAAGGAGGAGATGTTATCTCTGTCGACGAGCAACTCGATTTCCTGGTATGTTCAAGCTTTCTGCTTTTCATTGCTTACCTTCCTTAACTCTTTAGATGACTGTTGTTGACTATTGGCTATGCTTTTGAAGGCCGAAGATATTTTCGACGATATCCTTGAGAATATCTTGCATGAGTGTGTTTTAAGAGACCATCGCGATGAGAAGATACTACGAGCTAAGTCCGCTTCGATGCTTGCGAAACAAGGGGCAGAAGCGGCAGCCGCTCAAGAACAATCTGCAATCGCGAACTCTTTGACTCCGAACGCCTCCTTGACGAGCTCTCCTGCCCCGGCTTCGGGTTCCGCTGCTACAGGAAGTAGTAAAGCGTTCCACACGAAATCTGGCTTCTATGAGGACGGCAATTTTTACCTTAAAGGCAACCCTCTCGAGACGCAGCAGGAAATAATCTGCACAAAGTGTGGTCTTCAGCGTCAAATGAGCTACTCAGAGGTTTTAGACCCCAATAAGAAATATTGCAAGCGCCTGCCATTCGTCAACCAGCCGGGTGTTGACATCTACGGTCGCCCATTCCTCCTTGAAGCAGGTGGGTCAAATCGAAACGGAAAGGACAAGGACCTTACTGCCGCCAGAGCCTTAGCGGAACAGGCTTCTACACCTGGCAGCTTCGAATCGCCCGATACGACTCCGCCGGACAGTACAGCTTCGAAAACCACCAGCAATGCGCCCGCTAAAGCACCCAAGAAGACAGCGCTTCCTCTTTTGCCTTGCAAGAACTGCAACCGAAACATTGCCTGCAACCGAATGGCAGCGCATCTAAAGTCATGTTTGAATCTCGGTGGCCGAAGGAGGGGTGGAAGAGATGCAAGTCAAGGCGCTTCACAGAACGCCTATACCACACCATGTGGCAGTAAGACGGGAACGCCGATGCCTGAGCCGATGAAGAATGCAGTAAAGAGCCCAGGGAAGAGGGGTAGAGATGATGAAGAGTCTGACGATGAGCCGAAGAAGAAGAAGGCCAAAAAGCCCACTCAAGGTAAACCTGCGCAGAAAAAGCCGCCTGTCGAGAAGAAAAGGACAAAGGCACAATTGGCAGCCGAAGCCAAGTCTGCGAAAGCTGCAGCAACAAAAGCCGCAAAGGAAGCAAAAGATCTAAAACAAGCAAAAGACGGAGATGAGAAATACGAGACCTCAGCTGCTACAAAGGCAATCGGAGATAAGACCAATGGGGAAGTAGGGAACAAGAGGAAGCGAAAAACAGAGACCCCACTCAGTGTCAACGGAACCCCAAGAGATGGGGATGAAGATGAGAAGGACAGCAGCATCACCCTCTCGCAGACGACTTCTAGTACACTCATGAGTGCTAGTCCTCAGCTCAAGAAACAGAAGATGACTCCCGCCGACAAGCCAGCTAAGAACCCTGTCAGCAACTTCAAGGGTCGTCAGGGTAGTCCGGAAAACGCCTCGGCCGGTGGACGCACATCTAAATCGCCCATTCCTCCCCCAAAACTGAGCACTCTTGGTACGCCAACTAATTCAACAGCCATCCCGTCGTCCTCGGCTGCAGGCATACGGCCCGGTTCACCTTCAAAACCGCTTAACAGCAACAGCTCAACGAAGCCGAAGACCATAAAGAGGGAGAGCCCTGGACCAACCAGCAATATCTCTCCTAAACCAAAAATAGCCGATTCCATGGCTGCTACTAAGGCGGGAAAGACCCTACCAAGACCTCCTCTATCCCCAATGAAGCCCAAGACCCCCTCCGCTGATAAAGATCTCACCGCTTCGCCTGACAACACGCCTCTGACTTCACCCACTCTCAAGAAGAAGCCGGCCAATGGAAGTCCATTGAAGAAAATCCTCAAAGACAAGGAAATAGAGACGGGCGCTAACAAGGATAAGAAAGAGAAGGCAGCCCCAAAGGCGACAGCAAAGAGAGCAGCAGGGGAGACGCCTACGGCAAAGAAGACGGTGCCGAAGAAACCGCGTGCTGGAAACGTGGATGAAGGCTATGAGAATTGAGCTGTAAGTCTACCTCCGACATGACGATCACGATGATGGATCAAGCTCTCTCTTCTCAATGGTGGCTGTCACGTTTCTTTCCCTCAAAACGGCTAGCATATTTCTTTGGGGCGCATACTTCTAACGTGCGACATTTTTTTTTTTTTCATTTGGTGTCAGAACTCCGCGAGCGTGAGCATTGGGACTACGGTGCATATCTTCTCTGTCCTCTGCATATCCCGCGCCATCTTCATCTGAACCTCATCAACCGATTTTCCCTCGTCCTTGTGCATAGCCATCATGGCATTTCTACCAGTCACGGCATTTCCGGTTTTGACAGGCTGCTTTCAAGAAGCCATGCTGATGATGGAAATCTGGGGCCTGCTATCTGGGCTTCTTCTTCGCAGTGTCTAACTTCCCTTTTCTTCCTTTTCCTCCGATGTTTTCTCTATCAAGACACACAGGCAAGAAACCGTCTGGGACCTTACTACGCAGAAAAAAGGGTTCCGTGTATTTTGAGATGGAGTGGTGATAAAAAAAAACCTATTGGGTCAGTTTTTGATCCCTCGGCGTACGCCCGTTACTCTGAGATAAAAGCAGTTTGTAAATATCTTGGGCAACGGGAAAGAACAATACAATAAACTTATTAAAAACGATTGCAAAGAAACTACGTGAAGAATATGCTTCTGTTCCAACATGGTTAGAAGTAGTATGGCTTCTTTTAGATCCCACCTCCGCAACCATCAAGGCAGAAATATCTCTATCATACATATAAAAGCGCAACCATTGCGCCCTCCCAATTGCTCCCCATCCCCCACTAGCACCCCACAATCTTCTCTTCACCATCCCAAGAAGTTCACAATAAAAATGGCCCCTCGCGTCTTCATAATCCGCCACGGCGAGACCGAATGGTCGCTCAACGGCCGCCACACCAGCACGACCGAGCTCTCGCTGACGGCAAACGGAGAGCGACGGATCCGCGCTACGGGCAGGGCGCTTGTAGGGAATGATCGTCTACTTGTGCCGGGGAAATTGGCACACATGTGCGTTTCCCTTTTACGGAAATCTCATTGACGCAGCACCATCGTAGTCCATCAGGATTCGGGCTCATTATCTACGGGATGGCAGCTACGTCTCCCCCCGCCACCGCGCACGTCAAACCTTCGAACTCCTCGGTCTCAACCTCAGCACCCCCGTCCCCTGGTCCCCCATCTCCTCTCCCTCCTCCTCTTGCAAAACCACAATAACCCCCCCACCCCCCTGCACCGCCCTCGTCGAGACCACACCCCTAATCCGCGAATGGGACTACGGCATCTACGAAGGGCTCACCAGCCCCCAGATCCGCGCTCTCCGCGCCTCAAAAGGGATTGTTGAGAAAGGACCGCGTTGGGATATTTGGAGGGATGGATGTGAGGGCGGAGAGAGTCCAAGGGATGTTGAGGAGAGGGTGGATAGGTTGATTGGGGAGATTAGGGAGAAGTGGCATCGGGTGGTGCTGGAGAGGGGCGAGGGCGAGAAGGGAGATGTGCTTATTGTGGCGCATGGGCATATCTTAAGGGCGTTTGCGATGAGGTGGGTTAGGAAGAATTTGGAGGATGGACCGGCGTTTCTGTTGGAGGCAGGGGGGGTGGGGACGTTGAGGTGAGATATCCCTTTTCTCTTTCTTGAGTCGTTTATCTCCAATTTCCTTGTCTTTCCCTTTTCTGACTGAGTTTTTTTTCCCTTGGGCTAGTTACGAGCACGAAAATATCGACGAGCCTGCGATCCTTCTAGGCGGGGCCTTCATGGTGGATACCGCCGAGCATGCGTCTGAAGATGTGGTAAAGGCCGGGAAGGGCAATTCCAAGGAGATAGAAGGGGAGAAGGTTTAGGAGGTTGGAGGAACCCCTGGTCGGTGTCACGGGTCGTGTCTTGGGGAAGTGTTTCTGCTGTTTTCGATGGAGATTTGAATGGCTGGTAGAGAGGAAGGGACAATATCCTAATTCGTTGTATATTTTTATTTTATTGAGTGATAAAGGAAACGGTCCTGGGCTTCTAAGGAATCTACTCCCCGAGATGAGCTCCGGAATGATAGAGTATCCGAATAACTGCCTCTATCAATCAACAACAATATAATACAGCCGCTACAAACCAACCCCACAACCCCTCCCCTCTAACCAACAACCCTCTCAACAAACCTCCTCTCCAACCTCCCCACCTCCCTCCTAAACGCCTCAACCTCCCTCCAACAATCCAACGGCCTCCGATCATTTCCCCTCAAGCACCTCACCACCTCCTCCTTCGCCTTCTCCACACCTTCATCGACTTCTTTTAGTCGTGGACGTGATGCGAGTTTGCTCTTGAGGCTCGCGATGTCTGATTGTACTGCCGGGCTGGAGAGGGAAGGTCCTGGGGTGGAGGTGGTGGAGGGTTCGGTGGAGGAAGAGGGGGAGCCGGAGGAGGAGAGTGACTCGGAGAGCTCTTTCAGCGCCTGTGATTCTTGCGCGCGGAGTTTTTCGAGCTCGGATGCCACGCGGGATTGGATAAGTAGTTCGAGTGTCTTCTCGCGCGTAGAATCCGTCTACCAGTATCCCACATTCCCTTATCAGCGCCATAAACCCCCATGCAAACCCTAAAAACCCACTCAGCACCCCGACTAACTCACCTCTGGGCTATTCTGCAAACTCTCAATCAGCTCCTGTGAGAATCTCACGGGTGTCGAGCTATATACATCCCGCATCCCTTTCTGTCAGTTTCAAGCTGCGACGAGAAGCCATTGGGAGAAAAGAGGGGACTTACGCGGTGAAGACATGCTCGGAGGTGCGCCCGGTGGTGGGTTTTGAGGCGCTGGAGCCCATGGTTGGAGGGGATTGGGAGTTGTTGATCGCGGTGCTTCTGGGATTGGCGGCTCGGGGATGAGGGTCGTGGATATTTTTGGGGAGGGTTATTATGTCAGCAGGAGCCACAACCGAGGGTTTTGTTGGCTGTTGTCATCATCACCAACCATCTCTTACGGATAATTATTCTTTCGAACACATTCCTGTATTCCTCAATATCCGAATTCCACTTCTAAAGCGTTTCCTATTCTATATTGCGTACCCTGTTCGTTGTGATATTTGATAGCTGGCACACGGACTTTTTCGCCAACATCTTAATATTCATTCCATCATAATGACGGTGATGATTAAGGATACGTATGAAATGGTAGCTCCTGATGCAATTGCGATATAAAAATTCCCAATGTTGCCCATCCTAAATTATGAATGATGCTGAATAGAGAAAATATACTGTTAGAAATACCTCATCTCGTGCCTGCAGGATCCCGAGGTACAGTCCGATATTCCAGCATCTAATTTCAAGAGCTTAATGAGAAGATTGGAATTTAATACTAGTAATTGATAATTCAAATGCTAATTCCAATCTGACATCCAAACATCATCATCATCCATCGCAAGCTCGTGACTTTCTGAAACCTAAACTGGGGCCACCACCGACAAATGTTTTACGGGTATTTTCTCCACAACCAATTCCCTTTGTTTACAGCATTGGCATCGTCGCACGGAGTACAGAGCACAGTACGAGATACAAACCACGGAGATAAAGTACCACCGCATAATACCGACCGAACAGGTTCAGTTCATCTCGCAACTTACGTTATGCTATTTCCCTTAGCTCCCATTTGAATTGGACGACCGTCGTTGGTCCCAATCCCCATAAGATACATATTTTTTTACCCCTTCGAAATTCTCCGATGCCGCATACAAAGAAAACCAACTAAAACGTAAGGGCGGCCGGTGATGGTCCGCTGAACCCGGAGTGGGTCTTCTATTACGCTGTGGACTGGACTGGGTACCCCGCCCCCCTTCCTTATTGGGCATTCTCTGCCCCAGTCCATCGCAGAATTGTCTCCCGACGTCACTCCCCGCCAATGCCGGGCCCGCACCGCCGTTTCTTCCTCGTCTGCTTATCCTCCTCAGTCGACCTCTTTGGCTGCGGGCCCGACTCGTTCCATTGTCACTCGACATCGATACAGCTCACCCATTAAGCCGTCAAAGAAGCTTTCAGTCCCGAGGGTTCAGCTCCTCTCGTTCGTACTTTTGGTGGTTGCTCTGGTTGTCCAATTCATTCTTCCTCAGATCTGCAGTGGGGGTCAACTCTTTGTCAGACACTATACTCCTACTCACTCAACTCCTGTACTTCCTTCGCCCGAGGTAGTCTCTCCAGGCGCTATCTGTGAGATCTCGCCCATATTTTCCGCTGGAGTCGATTACTCGAGGAGACGCAAAATGGGATTGCTCGAGGAGGCCAAGAAGGTGGCGGCCGAGTTCGAATATCCTCCTGAGGCGCTGAGGGCAGGTGTGGAGGAGTTCCTGAGGTCGATGGGTGAGCCTTTTTGAATTACACAGGAAGTTGAGATAGCATTGCTCATGCTTCTTTTCTGGATTAGATGAGGGTCTGCAGAATAAAACTCCAAAGACTATGGCCATGATACCTACGTATGTAACTGCTGTTCCAAATGGCACGGAAAAGGTAGCTGTCCTCTTGTCAATTAACTCGAACATGTATTGAGATCACATCTTTGCTAATTTTGTTCGTTGTGTCCGTTCCTCCAGGGTCTCTTCCTTGCCGTCGATCTAGGTGGAACCAATTTCCGTGTCTGCTCCATTCAACTACATGGGAACAGTACCTTTACGCTCACTCAGCACAAAGTCGCCATTCCCCAAGCGCTTATGGTAGCCCCTACGACGTCAAAAGAACTCTTTGCGTTCCTCGCGAAACAGGTTGGAACCTTCTTGAGAACTCACCACAATGAACACTTTGAACTTCGTCGTAAGAAATCCATCACGGCTGAGCCCGGAGAGAGGGACGAACACACATTCAGGCTAGGCTTCACCTTCAGCTTTCCCGTCGATCAAGTCGGCATTAATAAGGGCTACCTGATTCGCTGGACGAAAGGCTATGACATCAAAGATGCGATTGGCAAGGATATTTGTGGTCTTCTACAAGATGAGATAGACGCCCTTGGTTTACCAGTCAGGGTCGCCGCCTTAGTCAATGACACTGTCGGCACTCTCATGGCTCGATCATACACCTCTCCGGGAAAGACAGGGACTCTTCTCGGTGGCATTTTTGGGACTGGTACAAACGGCGCCTATTTGGAGAAGTTGAGCAAGGTAACAAAATTGGCATCATACGCAGGGGCAGAGTACGACAAGTCGACAGGCCGAATGATCGTCAACACTGAGTGGGGTGGTTTTGACAACGAGCTCCGTGTTCTTCCCAACTCTCCCTATGACGAAGGTCTTGACAAAGACAGTGTGAATCCGGGCATGCAGATGTTTGAGAAGCGCGTGTCGGGCATGTTTCTTGGTGAAATTCTACGCCGCGCCATTCTTGTGCTTGTCGATTCTCCAGAAGCACAATTGTTCAAGGATGAAACATCGAGTAGTAATGACTTAGGCTCAACCACGTGGATCGCGGATGATAGCCCACTGTATAAAGTTTGGGGAATCGATACCAGTTTCCTGAGTATTGTTCAAGGTGACGCGAGCTCTAGCTTGCGGATTACCAGGCAGGCCCTTGATAAGGAGCTGGCTGTCTGTGCGGCTAGCTACGAAGATGCGAAAGCAGTCAAAGAACTCGTCACTGCGATTGGCAAGAGGAGTGCTAGGCTCGGGGCCATGGCAATTGGCGCTGTCATCCTTGCAACAGACAGCCTGCGTGGAACATCCACAAAACTCTCATCTGAAGAGGAAATCGCAGCACACACCAGAAATCTGGACCTTTCCGCAGCATCCAGAACCTATGAGAAACTCAAGGCCTCCGCTGCTCCGCTAATCGATCTGGCCAACCCATCTGCCCCTTTAACTATAGACGAGGAGAACATCGTGGACATTGGACTTGACGGCTCGCTCGTCGAGTTCTTCCCAGGTTTTGAAGATTACATGCGTGAAGCCTTACGGGAGATTCCCGGTATTGGCGAGGAAGGGGAGAAGAGGATCAGGATCGGCATTGCGAAGGATGGGAGTGGCGTTGGCGCTGCTTTGATTGCATTGACGGCGGTGAACTGATAAATATTGCATCTATGGGTTTTTTGAGATATTGAAGGGGAGACAGACTTAGGTAGCATCAGGGCGCCCTAAATGGGAAATGGGGAGGAATATCTGATGGAGACATTTGTTCTTTATATCATATAGGCTTAGGAACGCCCAGGAGGAGCGAAAGTAGAGCATTAAAGTTCTCCATTGTTCTTCTTTGATTTTGCATTCGAGTGATGCTTTTCTATTTCAGTTCGTCTCGTTTATTATAACCTTTCTTTTCTCCGGACTCAAAGAAATAGAGAGAAGAGACCAACATCCAATCGCTAAAAATGCTAGGAGGTATAGGTGAAACATATTCGGAAAGTCTCTCTGGACTGTGAGGAAAGAAAGGAGATGCAGCGATAAGATTATCTGCTCGGAGTTCTTCTGATATCAGTCACCCACCTCCTCTCTCCCCTCTACTCCCCCACCTACCCCTCCCCTCCAGTACATCCCCAACCCCAATCCTCCTCCTCACCACCACCGCCACTGGCGGCCTCAGCCGTCGATAATACCCTTCCGCCCTCTTCTCCTCCTCCCAGAACCCGCGTTCTTTGTACCACCGCAGCGCATCTGTATTTGCTTCCCAGACGTGTGCGTAGAGTTCGGTTATGATTAGTTGATCATCGGTGGGTGGTGGTGGTTGGGATATTTGGGTTTGAGTGGGGAGGGAGAGAGCAGTGTGAGTGATGCGTCGGAGGAGGTGCGTTGCAAGGCCGAGGTGCCGATAGGGAGAGAGGAGGCAGAGCGTTAAGATGTAGATGCGTTTTTTTTGTGGCGGAGAGGTTGTAGGGGGGTGGTGTGAGCAGTTTGAATTATTCGAGTTAGAGTCTGAAGACATTCCAGTCTCCCCACTCCCATCACTGCCACTGCTCCCCTCCTCCTCCTCTTCAAAATCTTCTAGCCGACACCTAATCCCCCCCACCACCACCGGCACTCCAGTTCCCGGATCCGTATACTCCGCCACGACTGTCAAGGCGTTTGTGAGCGAGTCGGAGAGGATCTCGGTGTAGAAGATGTCCGGGTAGCGGATTGGGAGGAGGAGGGTGTTGATGCGGCGGAATTGGGAGAGTTGGGTCGGTGTGGTTATGCTGGTTATGTGGAGATGCGGAGGGAGGGGTGGTGGTGGTTGTGAGGCCATTTTGGGGGGGAGGAGAGAGCGCTGGAACGCAGATTGTGGATGGTTTATGTCATTGGCGTAGTATTTCGTCCCCGGATAGTATGTTGCTGCGTAGTGCAGTGGAGGATATATGTTCAAAATGGGAGTAAGTTGTGAGATTTTAGCAACAGCGAATCGATAGGATGCTGTTTCCTATTCTCGGATTGAATAAGTATCGGCTATCGCGCTTATACGTGAATGTCTCAGACACGCGCTTATGGTTTCTTCTCCACAAACACCAGACGTGACAACAACCCAACGGTAGACGATGATTCAATCGCGATCTCCATCATCAGCAGCTTCTGCCGCTACGAAGCGTCTCCAATCTTTCCTCCTCCTCACATCTCAGCCTCTCCGTCCCGCCTTCCAGAGCTCTTCTATCAGACTAAAATGTCCCCGCCAATTCGCAACACGGATACAAGTCCAACCACGCCATCCACAGCCATCCCAAACACCACCAAAGACCTACTTCCAGCCCGACTCGCAGCCACTCCCCACCTACTTCCAACCGCATCCAGACTCACAACTCCCACCTCCTCCACAATCCCCATTCCCCGCACCTGCTCACCCCCGCGGCCGTCGCCCTAGCCGCCGTACCCTCATTTGGGCGACGCTCTTCTTCCTCTTCGGCATAGGGATGGGCAAGGTCGGTACGTCGCTCTTCGTCATAGTCATGAACCCAGACGACCCACGGTTCCTCGAGTACCTACATGAAACGGCAGACCAGCTTCAGATCGTGCAACAGCTACGCGCGCAGCCTGACGAGTGGCAGGAATGGGAGGCTTATTCCAATTTGACACCCCAGCAGAAGAAAGGGAGATTGACGTCGGGACCGTTGGGTGTGAATCAGGGGTTGCCGTATCAGCGGATTTTTACGAATAGGAAGGATGGGAGGGTTGTTAATGTTGTGTGGCTGGGAGAGTCGATGACGGGTTGGCCGTGGGTAGTCCATGGTGGAGCCCTCGCGATGGTCCTAGATGAGACGCTAGGGCGGGTAGCAGTCTTCCACCTCCCAGCTAAAACCGGTGAGGCCAATCCCAATTCTTATTCCAGCTCCAATCATTCGAATCATTCTTCCTCTCCTGCCATTCATGGTCTCCTTGTTAAATTCCGTGATATTCCCTTCCCAATAACAGCCGAACCTCGGCCTTCTGATGATCTCTCAGGCGTCACGGCGAATCTGAATCTCTTATACAAGAGACCTGCCATCTCGACGAGATTCTATGTCGTTCGCGCGAACATTGTGCCTGAGGAGACGACGGATAGGAAGGCGGTTGTGAAGGGGACAGTCGAGACGGCGACGTCTGGGAAGCTGTGCGTGGAGGCTAAGGCGTTGTTTGTGGTGCCTAAGAAGTTGAAGCTGCAGGAGATTAAGAATGGGTTTTGAGGGATAGCATGGGTTGGGTTGGGGGTTTGATGATGCTGTTTGAGGGGATGGGTGTTGATATTGATAGACTAGGGGTGGTGGCAGGCGATTCGGCGAGAGATCACTGGCTTAGGCCTTTCGGTGTGCATATTATTAAGGGGGTCAATTGAGCTAACCCCGTCTTCTGGAGCTATCTGCTGTGTTGTATTAATAGACTAGATGGTCGTAGCAGCCGGTCCAGCGCGAGCGAGTTCACACTTTGCACTCTCACAGACATGGTGTAGGATGTACCAATCGAAACCATTCAAAATACCTTATACAAGTCATACAAGAAAAGCCAAATAAAAATATGTAAATCGAACAAGCCTACTCCAACGCTGGAGCGTTCATTTGCTCCGGAAGGGGGCATTGGGGGGGTATATGTATAGCAATAACAAATCGAAAAGAGGGAAAGCCGCCGCCACCGAGAAATATCCAAATGACTCGTGTGTTGATGGGTTGTTTTACACATATACCAGCAATCCAGCCACCCATCCATCCATCACCACAAAGTGTCCAGATGGGTATCCAACAACAGCAAATACCAGCCACCGCCTTACAAGGCCTAGCAGCGCGCCCGCCTCAAAAAAGTAAATATAAAAAAAAAAGGGGGGGGGGAGTTGAAATTCCCAAAGCCGCCAGCCATCGCTCGCTAGATGATATCAACGGATAAACAAATAAACGCCTGAGGAAAAGGAAGAGGATGAGGATGAGGATGAGAAAAGATTAGAGAGTAAGGGGTATTTTTTTTTTTTTTTGGTGGTGGCCGCGAGGCTGGGTGAGGTCTGTTGGTATCGGTGATGATGATGATGATGATGCTGTTGTTGTTGTTGTTTGTTTTGGACCTTCAGATCGGTTTGTTGATGTGAAGTAATAGCGTCCGCGAGGACTGGGAAATGATGAGTTGTATACCCCCTGATAACGCCGTTTGTCGTAGCAATAAGAAAAATGGAAGGGAAAATGGAAAATCGCCGCCGCTGGTGGTGGGTTGGTGGGTAGGTAAATAGGGGTGCTGTATTCCCCCCCCCCCCCTCCAAAACCCCCCACCTCTTTAGTTCCCCATCCTCCTCTCCAACGCCTCGACCCTCCCTCTCCACCCCCTCACAATCTCCCTAACCCTCCTCACCTTATCAAACTCCATCTCCAACTCCTCAATCTGCCTCAACACTTCCCTAAACCTCGCTATCTCCGCGTCCGCAGCTTCGATACTGGTTGCTGCGCGGCGGGACTGGGAAGTTGTGAAGAGGGAGGTTTGCGTAGTCAACTGCAATGCGTTTATTTGCGTCAGCAAGCGAACAAACTGTTCTCATGTGCAGATGGGAAATTTAGGAGGAGTGGGGAGGGGTTAGCATACATATTGCATCCTCTCCTGAATAACGCCCATCAGCCTCTCAAAATGCCAACTCAAAGCCCGCAGACTACCAACGTCGAGGAGGAGCATCCCGGAGTTGCTGGCGGCGCTGGCGGCGCGGCTGCTGGGGGTTTGGGAGAGCGCAATTTGTTGGTGTTGGCGGAGGAGCTGGATTTCGTCTGGAGAGAGATCGAGGGAGGCGTCGGGGATGGAGGAGGCGGGGCTGGCCATTGTGCTTGCTTGTTGTGGCGATTTGAGAGAGGAGGTGCGGATGGGTGGAGCGCAGGAGGATTGAAGGGATGCGCCAGTGAGATGGTGATGTGATGGGAGGTGGGCTCAGGAGGGAAGGATAGACTCGATTCGTTGACTACACATTGTCCCTTTCTCTTTCACTTTCTCTTCTTCCCTTCTCTTTCCCTCTCCTTCCTTTCACAAAATCGCAATTGCGCCGCTTTCGGTTCTGCTCTGTTCTTCGGATTGATTCCCACCTCTCATGCGTCCTCGCGCACGCTGTGTGGGGTTAGGAAAGTGGCCCGTGTGGTGGTTGCGCTCGTGGGTTTTTAATTATTCGGTTCCGACGGGCCGTGGGCGTCATTATATTTTTTTTTCCGGGCCGTTTTTTGTGCAACGACTCATTATGAGTTGGCTCTCCTAGGCGACAGCGAGCGCCTAGTTAGTTGGCCCTTTCCTCTGACAACGCATTTGTCTCCTCCCTCACAAAGAGGCGTGGAAGACGACGACTTGTTAGTTCTATTCTTCCGGGTATTTTGCTATTGGATCTTAAATTCGTTTTTGCTGAAAGGATTGCATATTTTGTTCCCTTTGCGTGGCTGGAATTGTTGTCATTGTTGTTCAGAGCTAAGTTGACAGTGCTATTTCCATGTCCATTTCATAATCGTGCATACGCTATCCCTGTCTTACAATCCTTTTCCCTTCATGATAACAGCAAAGACGTGATTTGGATCCACTTTTGCGTATAATCGAACCCCTTGAATACCCGTGTAAGCAACCCGATTCAATCATACAATCTAGCTCCCATCTCTTTCATACAATAGCAATCCCATATATTTTCCTGTACCATAACGCTCGATCCACCACATATCCTTTATTTTCTCGGCAAGTATGCAATAATACACCCATTAGCACTCCTTCATGCCTGATACTTTGCTAATTCATTTATCTTTAAAATGACTAACTAGCATAATTGAGTTGACCGTATTTAGCAAGAGACTCCCAGTCGTCCTCGTTACCGGCTAGATGGGATGAATGAGGCCCAGTCGGATCTCTCCATATTCATCATCTTGGTGAAGAGTGATCAGATTCTTCGTAGCAAGAGATAAGGTGTGGATCAGTGCCTGGGCAGCAACAATTTTGGTGTTCTTCCATGGTGGCAAAAGCTCTTCGAAAATAGCAAATCCCTTCTGCTCATTCTCTCCTGATGGCTCCCCATCGTTGTCGTCTCCTATCCGTTGGTTCTCAATTGCTGCCTTCACAAACTCCAGGAAGTTGAAGCTCTCTTTGTCGAGCGTGTCCTTCATCCACTGTGTCTGCGCTGCTGTTTGTGTGTCAACATTGGCGACCGGCCCGTACAATTCAAACTCATCCAGCTGCTGTCGATCTTCCATCTCATCGCCTCCACGGAACCATCCTTCATCTTCCCCAAGCAAATCCTGGCTGCTGAGACGCTCGAGTCCGCTCTGTCTTCCTCGGCCAACTAGAGGACTAGCGCTAGTCAGGCGATTGACTTTCCTAGACAGCGAACCTTGGACACTGGGACCGGAGCCGGGGCCTCCAGCGCTAGTTGGGAAGCCGCCCACGCTGCTGGAAAAAAAGCGCCTTTGACCAACAGAGCCGGCTTGAGAGCCTCGGATGGAGGCGGTGAGGTTCCATGGCATAGCGGATGAAAATTCCTCGAGAGGACCAGGGGCCTCCCGACCAATTTCGATACCCTAAGATGAAGTCAGCGGACACGACCGTGATCCACGAAGAGGGGAAACTTGCGTCGTCATCTAAGATTCGGGCCATATCATCTCCGTCAGGCATCATGTCGTCTCCACGGCCGACCTGGTCGCTATCGAGATGGCGAGCTCGGACCCGTCTGCCCTCCGAACCCGATCTAGTATCTCCCCCTTCGCTGCCGCGTTTCTTCCCGGCTTGCCCACCAATGCTTGGAGAGAAAGTTTCAAGGAGCTTTTGGCCGAAGAAACTACCAAACGCTATATTCATCATCTTCGAACTTCCTACACCATTGCCTACACCACCTATCCCATTCCCAAATACCCAGAAAGACGCATTTTTCTTTGCCTGTGGGGCGATTTTATATCCTTCCTTTTTCTTTGCAGCCTCCTCCATGTGGCTGACATAATCTCGGTTCCATTGACCGAGATCCGTATTTCGAAGCTCGATTCCTGTATCCATCCGATATATCTTTAGGGCCTTGCGTTTACGACGGGGAGGGGTCAATACGCTCTCCGAGGATACTTCTACTTCTTCTCGAGCAACCTTTGACGGTGATGAAGTCCCAAGAAGATTTCGCGCTGTAGGGGTCAGAGGAGCCATTTCCGGGAAAGGCTCCGCATCTGGAAGGATTCCATAGTCATGGCCTATAGGCAGGTCATAGTCCCCAAAAGGGATGCCATGCTTTTGGTGGTCAGTATATCTGGTTTTATAGTCACTTTTCGGGGCAGCATACATCAGTTCCGGCCACAAGCCCTTCATCATGCTCCATTCTCACCCGGCCGCTCGCTGCCGAGTCGCTCTCAATTCTGACTCTTCCGACAACAGCAGCGCTAACTTTCTTCTCCTTGATTTCGGCACTGATATCACGGATATTTCCATCTGCATCGAACTCGAAGTCAACCTCTGGGAAGAAACCATCTTCTTGATCTTCATAAATGGTTGCTTCAAGCCCAAGCCTACCACCTCTACCATCAGCATCATCACCTGGAAGAACGAATCCGCCAATGTCATCAACATCACCACCAGTGCCAGATGTTGGAATAACGAGGCCAGCGATTGACTCGTTGGCATTGCGAAAGCTAGATTGGCTAGACCGCCCGGATTGTGGAGTCAATAATGACGAGCGCTGGGAAGATGGCGCAGACGAGAGGTTTAGGTTGGAGAAGTCCAAATCAAGAAGTGGAAGTGGAAGGTCGGGAAGGAAAGCCGGGTCATCTTCAAGGATAAGCTGACCGGGCCTGGTGGATTGGCTGTCAGCGGGTACTCAATGTTGGACGGAAGAGGCCTTACTTGGCTTTTCCAGCTTCTGGATCAAGCCCTTTAGATCTCACAACTCGAAGGAGAGCTCGAATGTTACTCTGTGCGCTTTGCGCGTCCGCTAGTATGTAGCCACATTGTTGGGAATACACGCGAGAGACACCATAACTGAGAACAATAGGTAAGAAGGGAGAATAATATGGTAGAAACAATAGATAAGGAAAGACTAATAACATTCAGAGAAGACATACAGAAGATTACTCTGCAGTCTCAGGGCCATAGGAGCTTCTGGTGCAATGATTGTCTCGCAAGCTTTCGGAACGTCGACTTCGAGAATGGCCTTTCGATTCACCTTCTTCAACGTCGACTGGGACCCAAGGGTTGCCACCAGCCTAAAATCGTAAGCTAACAGCATTGGGTTGTGTACTATGGAAGGAGGCACTTACCATACTGTGGCAACACCATATTTACGGGAAGTAAGGACTACAAACGCCAGCCGGTCAGTTTTTCACTCACTTCAGGAGAGACACTGCCGACACAGGATGGACACAAAACACACCTTCGTGGCTATAGAACATAATTCTGTGGTTGCAGGAGACTTCTTGCTTCGTACTCAAACAGACCGGAAGAGAAAGAGAGCAGTAGTCTCATACACGTAAATAAGGAAGTAGAATTACAATATGTCCATTACGTTACTGCTTTGAAGGATAGAGGAAAGGCAGACTGCTATATGGAAGACGCGCCGCGAACGCATAAGGTAGACGGGCTCAAACCAGAAGAAGCTTGTAGTTTGAGGCTGGGATACCCTAAGCCCTAGAATACTGCAAACGGTAGACCAAGAAACTGCTTGACACTGCAGCCCAATGGCACAACTATGCTAATATATGAATCCGTGGAGATGATTTTAGCCATCTTCGAAGAGCTGGATTTTGAAGGTTTCAAAGAGCAAGGAGCGTCTTCTGACTACATGGCTCTGGAGATTTGATTTTTACATAGTGGAAGGGGTATTCTTAAGACGCCAGAAAAGGAAAGTATTTACCCCCTGACTGAATTATGTAAATTTCTTCAGTGATGGATTGTTGTTACTTTTGATCCTAATTCGTTCGTTGTCGGTAAACTAGTGAGCCTTGCGAGGTTAAACAGCTAGCGTCGCTTCGCTGCGTCGGGTGTGAATCACGTGACAACCTTACCACTGGGCGTATCTGTTCTTCCTACATAAGTCGAAAAACTATCAGAACATCTGGTTGATTCACAAAATAATGGCGAAGGAAAAGTCAGTGAACCCAGCACAAGCGCAGCGGAAGAAGGAGAAGGAGAAGGCTCTGAAGAAAGGCGAGTACCATTGACTATATCATCTCACGTTGCAGATACTTTTGTCATCAGCTGCACAGATCTATCTAGCTAAACGTTCTTCACTGTGTCCATATAGGGAGGATTGAAAAGGCCGCCCGCCGTACTGAGAAACTTGCCCGCCGCAACCCTGAACGGCTACAACGTCAAATCGACGAGCTTAAAGAGCTCCAAGAATCTGGCCGACCGCTAAACCCTAGAGATAGGAAGCTGCTAGAGGAGCTAGAACGCGATGCCAATGCTGTGAGGAAGGCAAGGGAGTCACTCGGAGATGCAGCACCACATTTTGAGAATCGGCGTGGCAATGGGGAAAGAGGCCGGGAGAGCAGAAGAGGGAGAGGAGGTGAAAGAGGAGATGCGGGCAGACGCAGAAGAGACGACGCAAATGAAAGCGACTCTTCTACAACCTCATCTGTCCGAGCAATACCCATGCCAAGGGACACTCCCCCTCCGATCCCACGCGAATTCCTACTAAACCACTCAAAGAGCAATCCAAATTTCACTCCCCTCCCTTCCAGCGGCTCCCGACTTCCCAGCGGCCCACATCCACTCCCGCCCAAACCCGAACTTCCTGCCCCACCAGCACCACCAGCAGTCAAGGTCGTCTACGAATCCGCACCCGTGATCCGTGATTTGCGTAAGGAAGCGACGCGCGCATTCATGCCGGCGGCTGTACAGCGGAAGTTAGCCGCGCAGAAAGGTGAAACGGGCAGAATACTAGAACCCGAAGAAGCGGATCAGTTGGAGAAGGAGGGATATGGTGGCGGCGGTGATATCAGACTTACCGCCGGTGGCTCAGGCACCATTACAATCAACGCCGCACCAGACGTCATCGATGTTGGCGGCGAGGACAGCGCTGGAGACGAGGCGATGGCAGATCTAGAGGAAGAAGAAGAGAGATTCCAACGGGAATACAGAGGCGTACAGATGGAGGACATCGAGGACGAGGACGGATAACTTGGAACTCCTCCAAGCAAACCAAACAACCAACCCCTTCACTTCCCATCCAGCGAGTCTTATTTCACTTAATTGTTCGCATGCCACACCGGGCGCTCAGCATTACAGGCGTTATTTCTCTCAAAAAGCGGCAATTGTATGTATGCACATATTACCCTCACCAACATGCTCACTCACCTCTAACCTCTAACCACCACAACCACGACGATATTATTTCCAAACCCCCAATAATTTTCCTAAACGCTCTCTCAATTACCCTACTCGCCGAACCGTCTCATACCCAGACCATATCGAAATCACACACCTGACACATACCAACCCATCCATCCATCCAACCTCCCAGCAGCATGCAGCATAGGATACCCCTTCTCCAACAGCAGCAACTACCCACAAGCATAAGCACACAGAAATACCGCATCCAAAAAAGGAGGGGGAAAGAGAGCGAACAAACAGTCATGTGTCACCCGTTCCCCTCACCCTCAAACAACGATCCCTCCCTACCCTAGCCGGGCTACATGGTTATCATAATGTGGTAATGAACAGAATGACTCAACCTCAAGCAAACACCCGACCCCCACACCACAACACCGCAACATCCCATTGAAAAAAACAAGGCAACCGTTCCTCCAATTTCCCCGAGGCAAACCGCGCCACGTCTCTGCCCGGGCAAACAACCAAACCCCCCCAATAATACGATACCCCATCGAGATATTATTGCTTGTGTTATTATTTTCGTGCATCGGGTGCCAAGAAGGTCTTGTTTGCTTTTTCTTGGTTGATGATGACTAAGGAAACGGCCGGCTCCCCAATCCCTTGTGTCTTGTGCTCTCCTCGGAACAGAGAGGATCGATCATGCGGGTTCTGATAGGGCCGATTTTTACCCATGACTTCTCGCTGGGTGCATCCTATCGCATCCCAAGGAATGCACGTATTTGTCTCGGTGAATAGAGTATATAAAGCACGCTAAAGAAACTATTGAGCCAGCCAATAGAATAACTTGAAAAAACCAATTTTCTTTGAAACCTTGATACATACATACTTCCGTAACGAGAAAATTGAAATAATAACAAACGATGGAGCAAGACCATTGTTAATACGTGCTAGTAGTGGTGGTGGAATGTTGGAAAATGGGGAGAGCATGCATCATCCCCCCCCCCCCCCCATCCATAGTTATCCTACGGTAAGACAAATCATTCTTATCCGCAAGCAAAGAAATATCCCCTGGTATAAACCCCGAAGGAAATAAGTATGCTAGAAAATCATACTTTGCCAGAATAACATCCAAAGTACTCCCATATTTGCTGTGGAATATATTCCTAGTAAGCAATGGGTACTTGGGCATAAACCCAAATATCAGTAGGACACTCCCTCCTCCCTCCTCCTCCTTTTCCTCCTCCTCGAGAACGTTCGATGTAGGTATTGATCAGATTCATGACCTTTTTTTTCAATCAAATATCCATTCGATCGTGAAAGTTCATATTTGGCGACAGAGATCCCCCCTAGAGCATAGAGCAGAATTTGGGGTTTTTTTCTTTCCAATTTTGCAGGTTGCGAAACATTGATTTCTTTCTCGAAAACCAATAATTCGTTCAGCAATGGAAATATATATTTTTTCCAAAAACGGCTCATTTTGTTGTTAATTATCGTCTCAGGTATTGAATCTATAAATAAAAAAAAGGGGGGAGGGGGGGGGGGAGATCAATTCACCAGCGTTCCTCGATCACGATTAATACCTTCATTCTGCGACTAAAGTCCCATATACTCTCTTACAGTTCCACCACAAGCCACCCTGGTTTCAACGAGCCTCTCTCCCTGCCATTTCGCACTATGTACCACAAACCAAAAAATAAAGAAAAAAAGTAAAAAAAGACAAGAGGATAAAAGGAATGATAGCAATCCACCCAAATCAGACACCGAGGGAAACAAAAAAGTGTAACAAACACCCTATAAGATACCCTCCCACATCCCTGGCCCCGTGCTTCTGATTCCCACTGCAACCTCCTCACCGCAACATGCCCGCTTTCTGCCCATCTCCTTCTGGAGAGGTAGTCTGCGAGGCGAAAGCCGCGTTGGTGATTGAGCACGCTTCACATCTATATCTACTGGGTTGATGGTGGGTGAGAGATATGAGTTTGGTGGCATGCTGTCAATGTCTGCCCGTTCCTTCTGATCTCTATTGCAAGCAATCAAATTTCGCACTTGCTGCTGCAGGGTAGAAAGGTCGTCAGAGCCACGACTGCGCTTTCGCCCTTTTATGGCTGGAGAGTTGAAAACAGGTTGAGGAGATCGTTGCTGATTCCTAAGTCCACCCCTTAAGTTACGAGCAGCCTCTTTCGCCGCGTCCCTGCGACGACATGGCACTGGATTTTGGCGAGGAGTGCTTAAAGAGAAGTTTGAGAAGTCTGGTATTGAACCTGAAGCACCCGTATAAGACTCTGGCGATGACGTGAAGTCCATGGAACTAAGATATGTCAAATCATCCGTAGACGGTGTGGGGATGTATGTCTTCAAAACCTCTTCTCGACCTCGCAGCTTAGCACTTCGATAAGTCGCCTGAATAGCCAATTTAGCTTGATACGGCGCGCCAATCGAAGAAGCCACCGACGAGATGGAGGAAGATCGTGAAGACCTTGAAGAAGTATCAGAGACCATGGATTCCGGTGAGGAGTTTGAGGAGCAAGTCCTTGCCAGAGACGAACGCCGATAGCCAGAGCATTGCTGCTGAGCTTGACTGGAAGGAGAGTTAACCGTTAGAGCTGAATTGACGCTCTGCATTGGTGGCAATGAGGACCACCGATCTATTGTAGTACGTGCAGTACATGCGCTCTGAACTTGAGCCATTGCTGCTCCAATAGATGACCTCCTCACACCACCACTCAAAGAACCAACACTCGCTGCAGGAGTATTGAATCCGGCTGTCGGAGGAGTAAGCTGAGGCGTAGGTAGTGTTGCCATTCGACCTAATTGTGGGAGTGGTTGAATCAAAGCGCTGAAAGTAATAGGCTGCGGTTCCAAAACACGAGGTGGTATGTTGTACATAGGCGTTGGGGTAGGGTCGTTAGCGACACTGCCGAGACCGTAAATTTCATTGCTGGTGATCGATATTGGCGATAGCATGTTCGGGTCTGGTGATGACTTGAATCGCATCCCGCTGCTAGGTACAAGACCTGAATCATCCAGCTCCACAGTATCTAGATCAGGAGTCAATATCGGGATGATAGAGCCCCAATCCGCCTTACTTTCTACTATATGTGGGGGTGAAGTTGGAGACGACGGAGGCGCAGATGGTGTGTACTTCAGAACGATATCGGTCCACCGCTGGAAGACTGTTTCTGAAATGTGGAGCCGCCAGTTGACAGCAGAGAGGAATGTCATTTCGTTCATGTTGATTTCTTGGGTGTTGAGTCCTGATATCTTGCTCCATGCTCGAGCGGAGTAATTCCGATCTTGAAGATATTTGGATGCCAAGATTAATGCAGCCAGAAACATACGGCGACCGCATTGTAAAGCTCGGAAAGCTTGACCATCTTCTGGTTGCTCCATAGTGAAGTCATTCTTCGGCACATGGGGCCTAAGTATGATCAGGTAGTACAGGGCAACTTGGAGAGTGGAGTAGCTTGTCCGCGATCTCCGTAATGTTTCTTGTATGAAAGTCCTCAGAGGGAGCACTCCCTTACCACCAAGAGAACTATCGCTTCGACAAGCAACCACTGAAAGGGGCCAGATCACTTCGACGATCTGGGCAGCGGAGTCTTCGCGAGGGGGTTATATTTAGCAGGCATCCATGAATTGGGTTTTAGTCTTGGGCGACCTTACCGACTAGGTTGTCGACGAAATTAACCTTTCGGGCACTCTGCCGTACGAGAGATGGTGGTTGGTACAAACATCCTGCACTAGATTCACAATCCAATCCCGGGCGACTGTTCCGTCTGTGATGCTTCCGCTGTTCCGGCGGAACAGCAACTTCAGGGATCGGGAGAGGGTCGGATTTTGGACGACAGTCATCTGCAGTAGTATCGGGCGCGCTGCGAAAATCCTTACCTGGGCATCTTCGCAGAGCTCTTGATAAGCCACAAGGTGCAGAGTCGTGTGCGGGTATGTAAGCGTCCGCGTAATTGTGTGCGTCGACATTATCGGTTTCCCACACAATTTGCAGCGAGCTTGTAGATGATGTGGAAGCTTGTGATGATGCTCCGTCCGTAGAAAATACAGAGGATGATGAGGAGGAGGCGGAGGAGGATATCGATGAAGCGTAAGGGTGATTGTTAGTTGGCATTGACGAGTCGTGTGAAAAATGAACAAAGCCCATATTGTAGGAAATAAAAAGCAGTAACACCACGTGAATGCCTGTAAACGATAAGTGAGAGGAGACTGGGAGTTAAGCGTTGAAAACCTTTAGGTCGTGACCGAGACTTGCGTTGATTTTGAGCTGACTTGTGGTGTGACTATTGTAGAGTGACCGTTTTTTGACCGTTGCGACTAAACCGTTCGAATATTTCCAGGACCGTATTCTTCCGTCTGAAATTTTTTGAGGTGACGGATGACCTCGAGCTCCAAATGGTCTTCCAGTATTGGTGAATCAAGGTTTACGGTAGGGTGATTGAATCGCGAATCGTAGAGGCTTACTCGCCAAGTGGCTCGTAAACAAACACGGAGACCGAAACCAGTGAAATCGATTAGGACGTCAAAGGAAGGAAATCACCTTGCGCTTCCTGATCTTCGGTTTTTTTTTGTTGAATCGCCGAGACTGGAAAGATACGAAAACTCGAAATCGACCAAACGCCGTCTAAAACTTCGGCAGAGATGAAAACTCCAGTCACCGTCTGTACAGATCTAACCGTCAGGACCTAGCTCAAGGCCTTATCGCAACGCCCTCGGAGTAGATACAGGCCTCGCGGACAATAAAGTCGTAAAGCTTGTATGCTGATCGAGAGAATCGCGGATTTCTAGCAAGGAGCCTCGGAGAAAGCAGTGACAATTATACCTGATACGACGGTGACTGGAGCAGAGAAGTATGCGTTGATAAACATTTTGTTGAGAAGCATTCGACGATGGCAGAGTTGATTGAGGAACCCGTTGACTGTTGAAAGTACTAACAAGGTACCACTGCTACCATTTAAGGATTTGATATGCGCTGCCGGACAACAGAGGCGACTGAAAACTTAAGAAAGTGACGCGCTCAAATGAATGAGTGGAGAGGGTGACCGAGGGAGGCGTTATTGCCGCTGGTCCCTAGTAGAGAGGTAGCCCCTGCGGTTGAAAAGACCGCGAACTACCGAAGAGGACGTAACCAACAAGTGACTAAGAGCCCTAAGCTGATGGAGAGTTTCAAGGAGCTTATTGAAAAAATGGTTGGGTGGCGATAGAAAAAAATAAGAATCAAGTGACGAAGACGAATTGTAGTCGGAGACAAGGAGGGAATGACTGGATGCAGGTGAGTCTTTTGGAAGGGGCGCGGTAAGCAAAGGCCTGGATGAAGGAGGTTTGTCTCAAACGCGAGCGACTAACGCTTGGGTGCCTTGGAGCTCAGCAGCTCGCAAACCGTCGATACTTGAAGCGTTTTGTGGGGTGTGTTGTGGCGATGGGGGAATATAACCAGCTGGAATGTTGACGAAATTGCTGGGGATGGATCGACGGAACAACAATCGGTGCGATAGGGACGAAATCTGCAAGACAGGATAAACAGACGGGCAGGTCAGAGCGGAGTCGATGATGGGTGTTCGAGGAGCGGATCGCAGACTTCAATGAGCCGCTCTTGAAGCTATTATCTTGACCATCGTTGCCGTACTGAAAGGAGGGAGACATACATCGGTCGCGGGCCCCCTTGGGGTTTTGTTAAGATGCTAACTGAGCGGGGGGAGTGACTCTCTGTTGCTGGCATGGCCTAGCCTCTCGCTGAACACAAACCCAACCCACCACTGAGCGCAAGGGAAAACCCGCCGCTGCCTGCCACACACACGCGCTACCTCTACACCGCACTGCACAGCATACATTGCAATAATAATCGGCCCCCGTCAAATTATTCCTTTTCCACAGCCGTGCCAATTCCGCGCAAGCCCCCGCCAGCCCTCTCACCAAATATTCCCATATTTATCGCCATCGTTCATCATTTCGTGACACAGCGATTCCCCATTCTACTGGTCGCTCACCTCACTCCACCAGAGAAGGCCTTTTTGCCACTCTGCCACTCGGCCGCTCTGCCCTGGAGAAGGTTCTTTGTGTTTAGTGAGTAGAATGAGCAGAGAGTCACTTGTTGAACTATACTAGTAAATTGCCTGTGACTAGCTTTTTACTGGGGCGGCTTAACCGGCCGAGACTACTCGTACTCCTGCTCATCAGGATGCTATCCCGTTGGCGTTGATTGATTGCTGCGTCACAAACCCTGAGATCAAACTGGATCAACCTCGTCCGACACCCCGTCCGGTTACTACCCTTACCCTTACCCTTGGGACATCGGCTTCGTCCAATAATGGCGGCCCATGGCGGCCCTAATCTGTAGAACAACGGCCGCGCTTCCCCGCTTCCATACAGCTGAAGCCGCGCTGATTCGCTGGGAAAGGAGCTTTCGATCATGGCGAGGTCGGCGGCAACCCTGAGCTCAAACGCTCCGAAACAGGATAGATTTTGTCTGACCGTAGTTCATGTGCCCATGTTGGTCCACGTTTGAGAACCTTCTTTGTCCTCCAATCAATGCATCAGCCTTGCGATGAGTCAAAGGTCCCTAATTAGGCTGCAAGCGGTCTACATCCCACAAAAACGAAAAAGCATTATCATATGACACGCACAAATCAGCTCGCACTTGAAATCTTTTCTGTGCCAGGGAATGCGCCACTGGCGATGAGTGGCAGAGTGGCAATTTCCTGCCTCCCGGACGACAGCTCTCGCTCCGTTGAATTTTCCTCCCGATGAGCGCAAACCATCGCTAAGTCTGCCTGACTAAGGCGTCGTTCATGCATAGCCTTCGAGATCTCTCTATGCTTATTTTCCAGAAGGGGTCAGCCATAGTGAGGACGTTGCTGGCCGGATATGATAACGGGCTGTGTTCGCTTCAGCTGCCCTGACTAAGACTATGGCATCTGTGACAGGAAGGTGGCCGATTGAGGGTTGCCTAAAAGTCCCTGCGTTGCTTACGCCGCTTGGCTACGTGATCGGCTCCCGAACGTCCTTTGTCAGTCAGATTTTCAGACTTCGCCCCGCCAGACGGAAAATCTCGTGATTCATGACACACGAGAATTGTGTTGGACAATAAGACCGGACTTGTTATTAAAGGATGACTCGCCACGACCTTCAGGCACGAGCGAGGCTACGGTGCTGTGTGCAGAGGGCGAGTGTTGGAAGTCCAAGGCTAAAAGATATCGAACATTTGCACCATCTTCGATGCACAACTGAAACTTGTTGTTGGCCGGTTCGTACGTGGTACATACAAGCAGTAGGTCTGAATAACGGCCACTGAGTCCAGACCGCTTTTGCGAATATCCTAGGGCGGGGTCGTTTTGAGGTTTCGATCTGGGAATCCAACGTTAAATTTCATCTATATGCTGCACAACACTTAATTAAAGTTTTGGAGACAACCCTGAATGATCCTGTGGGGGTTGGAACGAGAGTGTCTGAAACTGTACGGAGCGTATAGTACAGCAAGTTGTTTCTGTCAGACTGAAGATATCAACGTGGTCTTCATATCACCAAGGCGGCGTAGAACCCGATACTCATGCCGCTTTTAAGGAGTCTGGCAGCCATAGCGTGACCTTGACATTTACGAATCAGAAAATGTCATCGCATGGAACTCGCAAACCCTTAGTTATCTATCAGAACTCTATGACAGGCAGACCGCCTCGCATTTTACTGTCCTGCAGATCTTGAGCTTCGAGTCAGCAGGCGCTATCAAATTCCTAAAAGCACTATAATACCCTACTATCAAAACGGTAATCGAACTTCACATTTACGGATCATAGGGGATTTTCATCGACATGGAACTCCTCACAAACCCTAAAATATCTTTCGGAACTACCCGGAAAATTAAGATAGGTAGATTTCTTTGCAGGTTACTGTCTTACAGATCTTGAGCTTCAAGCCAGCAGACGCTATTGAATTCCTAAAAGTGCCAGAATGACTCCGCCATTAACAAGTTGATTCACCAAGCCAGTAAGAGTCCAATAATTCAAACAACGCCAACACCGCTTTCCATCTCGCTCAATAAAATTTCAAGGAGGTCGTAGCCCCCAACATCTGGTCCCACCTCTGTCTGAGTGACTCCAGCGCCATAAGATGTGTTCAGAAGATTATCAAGGGGTAGGGCCAACCAATCGGGCATGCATCCACCATCGTCAAGGTCAAAGCTGGGCGCATAGTTCTGGTTTTGATTGTTATCTATGGTACCTCCACCGTTACTACTATTGTTCTCATAGGAAGGTGTGAAAACAAAGGATGGTGGAGGCATAATTGAGACGTTCGGGTCGACGATATCAATGGATTCTGTTGAGATACCTAATAGCGGATTTGGTGTCGAGCGGCCATCTGCGACATTAGCTCCAGAGTTTCCATTAAGGCTACTCATGTCGTATGGTCCCTCGTTCCATTGATAGCCTGTCTGCTGGTGGCCATGAGCCTGTTGATAGTGCTGCGGCGTTTGGTGATGACCATTGTGAGGAGTGGGGCTATGACTGTCCCGCCTGCTTACCCCACCGCCATGGTTTCCAGCCATGCGCACGAAGCGGGCCCGGATTCGTTGGGTTCTAACCCAATAAGATCAGCCATATTGTCTAAAAGAGCTCGTTTACGGACAAGCGGAACTTACAGTCTATCAAGCAGATCAGCGAATCTGTTGCCGAGATGAACGTCGTCTACAACGCACGTGCGCAGAGCGTTAATGGCACGGTCCATCAGGCTAAGAGATATCGCGACCTCATCTTCCTTTGCACCGAGGGCGAACGTCTGAAAATACGTAGTATATTAATAAGCGGCTCAAGAAAATGGACAGGGCTTTGGTCCCTGGGGCCGGTGGAGGCAAAATAGGGATCAGAGGGAAAAAGCAAAAGAAAGCGAGCGTATACCTTGAGAAGAAACATGGCGCCACTGATAACCCTAAAATATGTTCGAACTGGGGCGTGCTTTAAGTAGTCGCCGGGCAACAATCCTTCAACTACTGTTTGAAGAATGCTTCTGCTGGCATCGACAACCTCTTTAACATACTCTTGGTCCCCGCCGTACAAACTTATCAAGGTCGAGAACGGCACGCTGCCATAGCTCCGCGGGTTCGGTGAAGTAGCTCCTCCTGTTGAGGAGGTAGAATTGGTGTTTTGGATGTACGTATTGTTGTTGGTGCATCTCTCCACAACAGCTTGCAGCGCTAGCGAATTAATATAAACCCTGAGATATTCATACTCAATGGTTAAAATATGGCGCATGTGAGTGGGAACTGTATTTGCGTTAGTAGAGCTATCTTTAGCAAATAGCTTAAGAATCCTACTCACTATTCAGCTTGTTGAAGTCATCTCGCCAACTCCTCAGCAAAGGCTGGAAATGCTCAAGCATTCCCACATATCTTCCGCTCCTAATCAACTCTTTTGTTTGCTTCCTCGATGGAAAAAGAAGTTCGTTACCGCTCTTTAACAGGGTGGTCAGCTCGATCCAAGCCGCCATCATGTCTTCTAGTTCATCGTCCGCTGCCCGTAGACCATCTTTGCGCTTCTGATACAACTTTTGCCTTTCGCCGAAACTTTGCCCTGGTGTTTTGAAGAATGCAGAGTTTGAAATGTGGCGTGGAACCATGTTCGTCCAACCCAACCTTCCAGAAAGTTGTGTGACGTAGACTAACAGGAGTTTCTGTACTCGGTGGGCACGGCGGCGGTAAGCTAGAGATTCGAATTCAGGGCGATACATTTCTCCCCCAAAACTTGTAGTGTCGTCTATGTCATCAAACACACCTAGCTCAAAAGACAGAGCAAGAGCATTGCCGAGAAGCATCCAACACATCCGATCGCTGCCATTCTATCATCAGCCTCTGGACAAAAAACCCTAACGAATTTGAAGCAAACCTTCTCCATGCTGGCTCTAACCAATTTTCTATTCTTCTCCCTCCTATTCCTTCGAAAGTCCTCCTCTCATTGTTCACACCATCCCCGTCAGCAGTATCCGTACCACCACTGAACCGGTTTTGATATGTGTACTCCTTTATAACAAGCTCATGAGCATCATCTCCAGGAGGGAAGTGAAGAGCGCGGGGGTGCCATTCCGTTAGAAGCATCAGACCCTCCACGGTCCCTAATGTTCTCAGGCTGCCTTTCCTGAGACCTCTCCATGGCGCCGTGCTAGAGCCTTGTACCTCTCCATCTTCATCGCCACCGGCACCGCAGAAACCACCACCCTTTCTCGATATTAGTCATGCTTTACAATTGATCCCAAGTGGCGAAACTCACAAATTGTTCCTGCCCCCATACCATTCGCTCGATCATGCCGCGAAGGTATCCCCAGAGTTTTTCGTGAATGGCGAATGACCGCGAATTACTTCCAGGACCAGAGAGTGTCAAATACCGGGAGGATATTGTAAGGATGGTCAGTGTTCTGCGTCCTCAAATCAATACGGTGTCTCGATATGTAACAGATGTTGTAACTTACAGAATTGGCTCTTCAGCGAGTAGAGTTGGGTGTGTAGATGGAGAGTGGAAAAATGGTGGCGAGATGGGAGTTAAGGGAGCAAGATAAGTATAAAAACTTGCGAGTAGACTTGTCTTAGCAAACATGCAATAGCCAGGTAAGTCAAGTAAGCGTTGAGGTGATACGTACTACTCAATGTACGATACCGCTTCGCGTGCGGTAAACCAACCCGCTCTGACAAATCGAAACTTTGACCAAGCCCTCAATGCATCCTGAAGCCCGGTACTTTGATCTGCCATATCCCCAGACCTCTGGGAAAGAGCACCGCCACTGCCTGTAAGAGCAGGGTCGATGGGAGGATCCCTTGGTCCAGGGCGCGGGGGAAGCATTGTCCTTGGATGGTTCGCGCTAGGAGGAGCTCCAGCAGCCCTTGAATCGCTGTCACCAGCAGGGGATGTCGAGTATGACCCCGTTGTGGTCCCAACAGCGCCCTTCGAAGGGTCTGTGCTGCTCTGACTCCCAACTCTTCTGTGGCCGATATCTCCACTTTGGCCTGCTGCTTCGAAAAGTAGATTCAATGCATCATGTCCATTGTACACTTCAGTGTGAAGGAGAGCCTCCGCCGTGGAATTCGTGAGGCGGCGGTCTTCTTCACCTATATCAGCTGAGCCAGAGCGCTTCGTGTTTGTTGCTGAGGGATATGAGAGCGTGTGGGAAAGGCCGTTTTTCTGAGGTTGTTGCGGAGATAGGGAGGTTTGTACCTCGGCTGCAGGTCGCCGGAGAGGCTGATTGCGGCCAATAGAGCCACCGGGTGTTAGTGGTTGTTGTGGGAGAGACGTAGGTAGGGGCGACGTGTATGTGGAAGGAGGTGCTAGAGGAAAGCTTGAGACCGATGACTGGCGACCAGCCCTTCCAGGCGATGTGTCGTCGCTGCTCCCACGCAACCTTTTCCTGCCGTTTCGTATCTCATACTCATCTACGCCGTCCTCGCACTCACCCTCACCATCATCAGTAGGCTTTCGTTTCCTTCTCGTAGCGGAGAAGTAGCATTCTTTGCTTTCTCGTCGGCACCTCACGCAAGGCGGATCATGGGGGTTATCCACGCTACCCAGATCACATCGCACCTTGCGCCGACGGCAGGGAATGCCTGTGGCAGGTTAGCGGCTGTCCTAATGTCTTGGTGGAGTAGGTTATTTTCACAAGCCTGGTAAACTCGACGATGGACTGACTGGTTTGGTGGTTGAGAGTGGGCGGAGGCGGAAGACGAAGCGGCGGAGGAGGCGGCCGGATTGTCGAACGTGATTTGAGGTATGGCAGCGGAAGCGGCCATCACCAACCGGACAAGAAGTTAAGGGGAAGCTATGGTCCTTTTTTCGTTGTCCCGTCGATGTACCGACGACAACCGCCTGGTGATCTCCGAACGATGCATGGCGGGGCTTAGCGCCTGCCGCAGGGTAACACAGCGTGTGAATAGAACCATACGCAGCACTCGACCTCGCAGAAAGTGCCAAACACTCAGTCAATGCCATCTTCACTTACACCAGAAATTGTTGAGCCAGCGACACCTGCTGAGACCATTCAGGAAGAATTATGGCGTCCAGTTCGCGAGCAGCAATGCGATTTCCAGCCAGCGATATTCTCCAGCGTCATGATGAACCTTATCAAGAACCCCAATATCAATTCAAATCACCTATTCAGGGCAGACATCCTGTATGACAGCCTGGGTGAACTCGGCGAACCTGCACCTATACCTGCAGATAATAAAAAAGCTCATCCTCGGGAGATCCATGTTTCAGGCTTCGGTTGGAAGAGGACTCTGGTGCGCTTGTTGGTACCAAGAAATCCGCAACTAGACAGAGCCTTGGTGCAAACATGCCATATCTTCGAGGCCAACAACCAGAACGAAGAGAAAACTTTGGTCATTTATCTGCCACATGCCGACAGTGCAGAGGAAATACCTTTTTATCATCCAGCTGTGTGTGGGATTGCTTTCCTTTACACATGGGACTTGTCGGAGGCTGAGAAAGGGAAGATTTCAATTCATTACAAACTATTTCACAATTCCGCGACTACTTTAACGGAAACTGGAATCGACTCTAGTTTGGAGCGTGTAGCTTTTCACCTAATATCCACTGTCCACAAGCACGGGAAAGGCATAAAAGCAGGCTACACGAAACGCGTTTATCATGACCAGGTGATCCCGCAGCAGCAACTCCAAGACACCTACAGCAGACTGAAGATTAGTCATGCAAAACGGCTCATAGGAAACTGGGTAGAACAGACGGATCCAACAAAACACGTGTTTGAAGACTTGGGGATTGCTGCCTTCCTTATTGAACTCTGGAGAGATATGTACCCATTGATGTCAGAAGACTCCTCAGAATTTAGGAGAGACAAAGAGTCACGGAGTTCAGCTTTTAAGGCTAAAATTACGAATCCGGGATTTCCTGGATTTGTTGATATAGGCTGTGGTAACGGTATTTTAGTGGAGATTCTTATAAAAGAAGGGTATTCGGGGTGGGGGTTCGACGCCCGCAGACGAAAAACGTGGGATACGTTCTCAGAGGATATTAAAAGCAACTTGAAGCAGATGGTATTAATGCCGAAAATTCTGGAAAGCCAGTCATTGCTCAGAGAAGATGGAATTGCCGATGACCAAGTGAAGCCTTCACCGGCTGGCGAATGTATAGGTATACATGATGGCATTTTTCCTTACGGCACTTTCATCATCTCCAACCACGCAGATGAACTAACTGGTTGGACCCCTCTTATTGCATCGTTGTCTGAGTCACCATTCCTTATCATACCTTGTTGCTCTCATGACCTATCAGGGGCTAGGTTTCGGGCGCCCGCCAAACATGATGACCAGGGTAAGCAGCCCTCAGCCTATGCTTCACTCATTGGCTGGGTGGAGAGGCTTGCGCGTGATACTGGATGGGAGGTTGAAAAGGAAGTGCTAAGAATTCCAAGCACTCGAAATATTGCATTGATTGGACGAAGACGGCAAAATGCCGGTAGCATACCACTGTCGGAGATTTTGAATAGAGAAGGAGGTGGAGATGGTTGGAGGAGTAGAGCATTGGCATTGACCAAAAAAAGGCCAAAAGAGCATTAAACAAATGGGAAAGTAGTTGTTGCTATCGATCTGTAAAGTTGCCATGCTATGACAGCGATAACCAAAACCTCGCAACTCCATCAAATAGCCCGGTTGAAGTTGATGAGAACCATATGATCTCATTTTTGAAGAGCCTAAAATCACATGCTAATTTGTGGACCGACAACGCCAGCGCCAACGCCAATGAAGTTCTCAACATCAACTGCTTTAGCTTTCCACTTTTGATTTTAATTTTATGAAATTTAGTCAAGGTGGCTGTTCCTGGTAGCAGGCTTTCGGTGGCAATCGCTGACACGTCCCAAGTGTCGGATGGATCTTAAGATATTCACGGCCCCTACTATCAGCTTTATCTCACAAGATTACTATGGCAAATATACATGATGGAGGACAGTCTCTCTCTTCCACCCCCTTGGAAGCCCACCCTATCCAGCGGCCAGCTCCGCCAAGAACTTTGCTACCCTCACCGATAGCATCTATTGTCAGTCTTGCGACTAGATCCTCGTCCATCTATCTCCGTGTAGGCAGATTTATTGGTGGATTGGCTCTCGATGGCGCGAGAATTACGACTCTCACTGGCCTGGAGATTAGTCGCTCTGTGGTTGAAGGAATTTTATTGAGAGCAGGGAAGGATGTTGTTGGTCGTAGTAATGGAGAGATGGGGAAATCGGAAGCTGAGGGATTACTCGAACGAAGTGTATGTCGTCCCAGAGTGCTGTAAATTAGGAATACTGGATTATAGATACCCCTAACTCTTTTACCTTCAGGTCAATTATTTGCACTCGACATTTACAAAGGCGTCTTTTATCGCGTCGACAGGCTTCGAAATATCATCAGCAACACTTTCGTCAGCTTCGTCATTATCCATGCACCTGCTCTACGCGCTGGACTCAGTTCTAGGTTCCACGGAGTCTTCCCGTGCTATTGCGTCTATTATCACCCTCATACGGCGCGAGTTTCAGAATCCTGAAACTGGAGCAAAGGGTGAACGAGTTGGAATTGCCGACCTGTTGGTGGGAATTAGTGGACTTGCATTGGTTCAGGGGAGGTGTAGGAAGAGAACAGAAAGACTGGCCAGGGAAAGCCGTACTGAAGAGGCTATCTGGGATGTTGTTGTGCTCGATAATGGGCGAAGAGCAGATGTTGTAGCAGTCAATAGCAAAGACCAGACAGGCAATAATAGGCTAGAAGCTGAGGGTGGGGAATGCGGTGGCGATGGCCTTTGGAAGAAACAACGGGCAGCCTCTTTTATCTCGACGACCGGAAATAAGGAGGTCATTCGAGCTGTAGAACGTGTCGGCGACTATCCATCTGGCCCTGGTTCATCTGTCGATTCGACGGACCAGAATACCGAGGATGCGTGGCCGGAAAAAGATTTTCCTCAACGTCTTATGGAACAGCTGCCACCAAATGCAAAGGTATCCGTCACTACCTCGATTAGAACGACCAAGACCGTAACCGTAGAAATACTCGGTGCTGAGCCCCCAGATTTATTACCACCTCCTGGCGCGATCATTATCGAGGAGAGCTCTCATCACGGCTCTACGGTGAGCAGGGAGGGAAATACAGGCATAGACTTAGCTGGTTCTACGTTGGACGTTTATTCTCCTCGATACCGAGTTGTATACCAGACCACACGAAACGAATCAAGACGAAATAATATAGGAGGGGAGGGAAATGCTGACTCAGAATCGGATAAATCAGTCGACTCCCATAAGGTTCGAGATACTGTGTCTATAAATCTACTAGAGCCTAGGGATGAAGGCACCCCCGACGCCTCCACTGGAGTTCAGCTTTGGCACCATCGACTAACCTCTAGAACACCACTAGCGGGGACTCGAAGGACAAACGAAGTTCGCTCAGATACCTTGGGCAAGGGGTCAGAACCAAGACCCGGAAGCAATATTGCTAACCAAAAAAGGCCCAGGGAAGCGCCGAGTTCGTCATCCTCAATCGCATCTGATGAAGCAGAAAAGGATAAGATGTCGAAACGTAAATCTTCGCTTCCGAAGATGACCCACAGGGCGAAGCAGACACCGTCCGAAAAAACAGAAAAAATGAAGTCTTTCAAACGTGCTTTCAAAAGGGGGACATCGAATACGGCACTGGCCGGCCTCTTGGGGAGAGATAGTTCTTCGCTCGTTGTGCGGGATACGGGCAAAGGAAAAGAACAACGACCACCGTGGGGATCTAGCCAGAGGCAATTCTCCAATAACCAGACCATTGGCTCGTCCCTGCCAGTACCCCAGTGGCAGTCGAGCTCGGTAGTAGGTAAAGATCTACCGAGATCCTCACTGCATAGCAAGTCGAATTACTTTTCTCCTAGGGATCTTGGTCAGAAAGAGATGCCTCGCAGTTCTTCAAGGGCAAGCTACTACTCGATACACGAACGGCGCCGAGACTCATTGGTGTCGCAGACTGACACGTATTCAATACAATCTGCTGAGCACCTACGGCCAGGCTCACCTGCTCAACTAAGGAGCCCCTCCAAATCATCAAGCACGTTGCTTAGAGCGAAGTCAGCAAAAGATATGACGGTAGATGCGGTGGAATTAACAACTCCTTCAACATCGAAAAACCACCGGAGATCCAAGTCATATGCTCCTAGCATATATACGCTTCGAACTAATAATTCAGAGACCTCTCTTGTGCTGGCAAACCCTTGCAGCAAAAGTGCCTTCGAAGACCACGCCGCCATAATGTCGCTGAATCGCAGCGGCCATGTCCCGAACCTGTTTCCTCGGTCACATTTTGTACACAATATTGTTCGATTCATGCGCTTTGCCTCTGCGAGCTATGGCTCCAATTTCTTACGAATAATGGGCATTGCGTCTCAAAAACAAGTCAGCCCGACTGAACCTGATACTCTGCATCACCACGAACATCATTCATTCTCGAATCACACCCGGTTGCCGGCCTCAACGATCTTGCTCTCGTCACATTTTGACCCACAGGGAGGTTCTAATTCTACCGGAGAAACTGATACGGGCGTACCAATGGTGCATTTCGTGTCTCTCGACCATGAATCGAAAGCCGTTGTCTTGACGTGCCGCGGAACCCTTGGATTTGAGGATATCCTTACAGATCTCACCTGCGAATATGATGATATCGTTTGGAGACGCAAAACATACAAAGTGCATAAAGGCATGCATGCCTCTGCCAGGAAACTTTTGGAAGGTGGCGGGGGGAAGGTGATGGCAACAATCAAGGTTGCTTTAGAGGAATATCCTGAGTACGGTCTTGTTCTGTGCGGCCATTCCCTAGGAGCAGGAGTCACTGCGATCCTTTCTATTTTACTTTCAGAGCCGGACGTAACTGGTCTATCAGGCTCTGCTTTTGTGACCGCCACCTCACCTTCTGAAGCTCCGTTGCTCATGAACTCGATGTCAACCCGGCTGAAACACATTTCGGCGGCTCCCGAGAGAAGTTTCTGGTTACCAGAAGGAAGACCCATTCATGTATATGCCTATGGCCCACCCGGAACCGTCTCCTCGTCGCTCCGCGCTGCCACGCGGGGACTAATAACGACCATCATAAACGGCCAAGACCTCGTCCCTCACCTCTCCCTTGGAGTTCTCCATGATCTTCAAGCTGTAGCCTTGGCGTTCAAGACTGATACCTCAGGCGCAAAAAGCGAAGTCAGCAAAAGAGTTTGGGCGGGACTCACTGGTGGCCTCACTGGCGAACTCTTTGGGAAGCCCTGTGGGCCGATCAATGAGGAGGATGACGACTGGGCTCTGTCTGCGCTGAAAAGCCTGCGAGTCAGTATGATGTCCACCAAACTGACTCCACCCGGCGAGGTCTTCGTAATAGAAGCCCAACCGGTTTTGCAACGTGAGGCATTCACGCCCGGGGACCACGTGACCGTGGACGGATATGCCAGATTGGGCCGCCCAGCAACAAGAGCTGTGCTGAAGCTTGTGAGGGATGTAGATGGGAGGTTTGGAGAGGTAAGATTTGGGGGATCTATGTTAGGGGACCACAGTCCGGGACGGTATGAGATGAGCCTGACTGCTCTGGGGAGAGGAGTTCTTGGAGACGAGGGGTGAACTGGTTTTCGTTTTAGGATGGGATACGATTATCTGGATATGCTCATACTTCAGATGGTCATGATAAGGCGTTCCCGGATGCCCTCTTTCGACTGTACGGAGTACAATTTTATCCTGTTCTTTTGCTCCGTTATTATTCTCGGTGACCTTTGTGACTCAAGTTTTTTATCGCGTTAGTTGCAAATCCATGGCATGTGGAAGGGTCGCCGGCTTTTGTGAGAATATCCTCATTGAAATCCTTTATTAGAGTACCACAGGGTCCTTTGAAACCCACCTTGACCTCGCGGGACTTTGCCAATTCTAATGATGTCCAACCCTGGCTGAACCATGGCGACATAATAATAGCAAAGCATGCAGTCTCAGCATCAACCCACTCCCAGTTTCGGAGGAAGCAATCATCGAACAATGTGATTCGCGCATCCTGGTAATTACTCTACATCATACCAGTGGCCTGAGGCAATCACATCAAAATCGAAGTAGCGTCCAGACAACGCGATTTTTCATGCTACGACCCATTTTCAAAAGCATCCGTTTCCATAGAATAGAGAGAGGATGGCCTCAACTCAACGGGAATCTTCAATAATATTCCTTCAACATCCAAGGTTCAACAATCAACCACCATGACATCTGAGGATCAAAATCAAACAAGTTATTGTGAGGTGTTAAATAAATAGAGCTATGCCGCGACGATCCTCAGAATTTATTTACCTGGATATTAACAATTCTGATTCGTTGGATGTGGTGATCTCTAAGAGCAGCAACCCCCGCCGCCTACTTCGAGATGCCGTGATGGAGTCTTGCTACTGGATGTATATCTACATGTATATACTTTCCGGTTAATTCTCTGATTACTTTATCCTTGTATTCTTTAGGAGTATACTCCGCGAGAGCTAGCAAGTTCTTATGTAATGTATGTATGTACGTAGTACATAAGATGTTCATGTGGCATCAGGAGTGCGTTTACGAATATTAGCAAGATTTACGCACATGAGATTGTCATGGTGTATTGGAAGCTGTTAAGGTGGCGCCTTGGGCGAACCTACCAGGTCAGCTGATAAGCTACATACGGTGGTCATCACCAACGTCAGCGCAGCCTCAGCCACTTTCCTTCTCAACTGTTTATATTGTTTATTCCTTTACCTAGCTAGCTACTTCTCTTCTCAATCATCATGAGGGTGCTATCGTACACTTGGCTTAATCATCAACTCAGGCCTGACATACTTGTCGAAATCCTCCTCACTCAAGGCTTTCAGCTCCATAGCGCTCTCTTTCAGTGTGGTTCCTTTCTTGTGAGCATTCTTAGCAACCTTCGATGCCATGTCATACCCGATGACGGGATTCAAACAAGTAACAAGCATGAGACTAAGCCTATCAGTTAGCCGCTGCCCAAACTGACCGGCGAATTTCACTTGCCTCTCGTTTAACAAGGATGCGATTCTCTTCTTATCAGCTTCAATTCCCACAACCAAGTTCTTCTCAAAACTCCTCATTGAATCACTGAGAATCCTTATGCTGTGCAACAGATTTCGGATCAACACAGGCTTGAATACGTTGAGCTCAAACTGCCCGCTCATTCCAGACACTGTGACAGCTGTGTGGTTGCCCATGACTTGCGCACAGACCATCGTTAAAGCTTCGCATTGTGTGGGATTGACCTTGCCGGGCATGATTGAAGAGCCCGGTTCGTTTTCAGGAAGCTGTAATTCGCCAAGTCCACATCGAGGACCTGACCCCAAGAAGCGAATGTCCTGGGCAATCTTGAAAAGGGAGCAGGCAAGCGTATTCAGTGATCCAGATGCCTCCACAATGGCATCGTGGGCAGCGAGCGATTCAAATTTGTTCGGAGCTGTTTTGAATTCCGTCCCTGTCATCTTGGTGACTTCAGCGGCGATGGCCTCCGCAAAGCCCACAAATGTGTTGATGCCGGTGCCAACAGCCGTACCGCCTTGAGCCAGGAGTCGGAGGTGTGGAAGACTGGCAGTGACGCGTTCAATACCCATGTCAAGTTGAGCAACATAACCAGAGAACTCTTGGCCCAAAGTCAAAGGCGTAGCATCCTGGAGATGTGTGCGGCCAATTTTGATGATCTTTTCAAACTGATCGCTCTTTTTCTTCAACGCATCCCTCAGGCTTTTCAGCGAGGGAATGAGCCGTTCCTCAATCTCCAAAACAGCGGCAATATGCATCACAGTTGGAAAACTATCGTTGGACGAGGCTGACATGTTGACATGATCGTTGGGATGCACTGGTTTCTTCGTCCCCATCTTTCCTCCAAGGATTTCAATCGCCCGATTCGAAATGACTTCATTCGCATTCATGTTTGACTGCGTCCCAGAGCCGGTCTGCCATACGACGAGCGGGAAGTGGTCGATTAGCTTCAAGGAAGCGACCTCAGCCGCTGCCTGTTGGATTGCTTTGCCTATCTTCGGGTCTTTCGATGAAAACTGAGCCTATGCTTTCGACATGCAAGACGATACGCCGATGGTTGGCGGGGGAGGAGGAGCTTTACCAAGGCCATAGGTCATATTCACAGTCGCAGCGGCGCCCTTTAGAATCCCAAATGCCCTAACCACTGGTGGGGGCATGCGGTCTTGGGGCTGATTGATCTTGAAGTTCTCCAACGATCTATCAACGAGATATCAGCGCCGAAGCAATCACCCCAGTGCATGGCCAATATATCCAAATGAGGGGAAGCAGTCTTTTTAGAGAGTCTGAAAAAGAAACAAGTTAACCAGAGGGGTATCGTACCGCTCAGTTTGAGCCCCCCAGTATTTGTCCGCAGGCACCTGCTCGAAGAATTCAGTTAGTTCATGGTTTCCGAATGAAAAAGATGTCATCAATCCACAGTGTAGAATTGCTCTCACCTGAATTGCCCCAAAAGCGTCACTCTCTGTTCTAGTCTCGGCGGTCTGTTATGAACCCCGCATCAGTTCGCAACCATCCAAAAAAAACATCAGCAACACGCTTTCACAACCAATCCAACATCCTACAATTCTCTCACTATAACCCTCCCCTCTTACCAACAAAGCAGCATCAAAAAAGACAATCTACCATACCATCTTCGCAGCCGTTGTGCTGATCGATCTCTCTGCTCTCATGAAGTGAAAGAACTCCGACCCATCCTTTAAGCGAGCAAATGCCTGCGGACAATTATATGCTGCTGTCGTAGCTCTTCGACACGAGAACCCGGAAATTGTCACGCCATTATCCCGCCGTTGCGAACAGGCATGCGCGGTGGAAGATGTCGCAAACCTTGAGCTTGACGCATGTGCAAACGCTCCCAGTAGCCCAGCTGCGGAGTTTCTGTTGAGGGATCGAGAAGACAACAACATCGCCATAGCTCTCTCTCAAGACCAGACGAACAAAAAGAAAAGACTATGCTATCTATCCTGGGATATCATGCGAGAGATAATGAAAATGCGATTGAGCGATCACAGATGCTCCCAGAAGATGCGATTGGAGATGTCTTCTTTCTATTCAAGGAAAGAAATATAAGGGAGTGTCCTAACTAATGGGTCGGGTTGGTTCGGGTCTGACCATGGATGGTTAGTCCTATCCAATGGCCACATAATTTTAAAGTGATGACTAGCTAACTATATCGTGCAGGCAAGGGATAACAACCTGGTATTCAACCCAGAAAAAACCTTGATAAACTTTGACTGCGTTATCAGTTTGCCACAGCAATAAAGTCAGGTTGGGTTTAGCGCCAAAAGATTTTCTGCTTATTTCCTATATAGGCAGCAATTTAAGCATGTTTACCTTTTGTATCGGCATGGTGATTAAAGTTCTGTGATTTCGGAAATCCGCTACAACTTACCCAAACAAGCATGAGCAGCTCGAACTTCAAAATGTCTCACAGCAACTGAGTCCGCTTATTCTTCCTAGCGGAGTTTTAAGCGGTCTTCAATCTTACATTATCAATTTTGAAAGCGCTTTACCATTGTAGGCTAGTGATTTGTGTCTTGGTCAAGGCACAGCAGGAGAGAGCGCATATAAGCAGAGATTTTTTTTTCCGCTTAAAGTCCGACTATACTCCGTATAAGCGGCTGCTCATTTTCCTAAATAAGCGGAACTGGTTGCTGATAACCTCTAATAGGCATAAGCATCTCAGGTGCTGATAACCCCTATTGTCACGTAAGGCACTGCGAAATCCAACGCAACAATGGGAACAATAACCAGCTGGTGATTGTCGAAGGCTCGTTCGATCTCCCGACCAAGATGATGTCCATCATGTGGTGAAAAGAGCTCACTAACATCAATTTTTCTGAGATCTATTACATTTTGGGGATATCTTCCCGTCGTGTCCCAATTAAAGACAAGGGATATTTACTAAAATACCACGACTGTTTTCAAAGTAATACCTGAAGCAGATAAAAGGGCGACAAAGGTCATACCCTAACAGTTGCTGAAACCTGAGTGTGTATACCATATACTCAAAGTCTTGATTGTAAGCTGCGGGGCGCTCTCGTGATGTCATGGAAATCCCGTACGCCTAAGTCTTTCTGGTGATCATGGGGAGGCCCTGGTGTATTATGACGATCTTATGCACCTAGGTCTTCCAGGTGATCAGGGAATGCTTCTGGTAGGGTCTCACTTGGGTGGAGTTGGAAAATAGTAAAGTAGAAGAGATGATTTATTCTCTTTGGCCTTTGACGACCATTTGTAGTCGTCTGGCTAGCTAAGGATTGCGCTTGCCTATAGAAGCCAAAGCTCTAGGGCTAGGATTCAGGGCTTCATAACTGTATTTGCAAATAAATACTCCGTACTTCGAGAAAGCTAGCGAGAGCGTTTCCAAGTCGTTAGAGGTTTAGACATTTCCAGATTTGTCACGTGATAACGAGTGAAGGTCGATGCAGGCTTGTCGCGTTATCGATCGCGTCCAACCATTCATCTACAAGACGTCAATAGCCAGCATCTAGAATGCCATCGCTCACGATACCCGCTCGTAGGCGGCGGGCTGCTGTTTCAGATGACGAAGATGAAGATAGTGGCCCTTTGGGATCGTCCACGCCTTCTTCATTGTCCTCTTCAACTAGCAAGCGCTTGAGGCTGAACTTGAGCGGAGACGCGTCTTCATTAAGAACACCCTTGCAAGAAAATCGTCATTCCCTGGAGATAGATGGACTTTTAGGAGTGGAAGGATTAGCAGAACAAAAGCACCAGCCAGGCTCGATCGTGCGTGTTAAGCTCACTAACTTCGTTACCTACGATTCTGCAGAATTTAAACCTGGTCCGAGCTTGAACATGGTGATTGGACCGAATGGAACAGGGAAGAGTACGCTGGTCTGCGCGATTTGCTTAGGGTTAGGATGGGGTCCGCAAGTAAGATATCAAGAGTTTCGCATTCATCACAGATACTAACAGAGAGACAGCACCTCGGCCGGGCGAAGGACATCTCTGAATATGTCAAGCATGGCTGCCGTGAAGCTTCGATTGAGATTGAGCTCGCTGGGGAGCCAGGCAAGCCCAACCCTATCATACGTCGGCGGATCCAGCGTGAGGGCAACAAATCTACGTTCTTTATAAACAACAAGCAAACACCACAGAAAGGTGTTATGGAATTGGCCAAATCGTTCTCCATCCAGATTGACAATCTCTGTCAATTTCTGCCTCAGGACAAAGTCTGTGAATTCGCCGCATTGTCACCAGTGGAGCTCTTACATTCAACGCTGCGAGCTGCAGCACGCCCAGTTATGCTGGAATGGCATGAAAATCTGAAGGAGCTGCGAGGAGAGCAGAAAAGACTCCAGGCGGAGCGTAATTCAAACAAGGAGACTCTGACAAATCATGAGAGCAGACAGGACATGTCCAGAGCAGATGTTGAGCGGTTTAGGGAGCGAGAAGAGATTCAAAAGAAGGTGAAAATACTGGAAATTGCCCGCCCCTTTGCGAAATACCGTGGAGCGAGACGAAGAAATATGGAAGCTAGGCAAAAGAAAAAGGATGCGGTGGCGGAGCTCAAGCGCCTGGAGGATGAGGTAGAACCTCTGTTGCGTTCAGTTAATGCTAAGCAAGAGTATCGAGATCAGGTGGAGAAGGCGATGAAGGTTCGGCAGCGAGCTTTGGAGAGAGGAGAATTGGCAGCGGATGATCTTTTTACTAAACAGAGTGATATGGAAGATACCTCGAAGGCTTTGCAGGCGGAGATAGAGATTGAGAAGAAAACAGACGTCCCCATCAAAAAAGAAGTTGCGAGGCTTCAGGGGGTCATTGCAAATCTCAAGAGGCAAATGGCTGAAAACCCGGTCGAGCTTGATGTCGGATTCTACAATGATCAGCTCGTACGTATTGATTGATCCCGGTCTTGGTAACGACACTAATTTGTGTCTACTGAAGAGAGAGAAAAACCGCGTCTCGAGAGAAATTAAAGGAAAGGTGGACACTTTGAAGGATAACCAGAAAGATTGGACAGCCCAAGGCAACCAAAAAAATGCCAGGATCCAACAGGCTAAGAAAGCACTCGAAGATCTTGACTCCCGATCTGGCCAACAAGTTAACAAACTAAGGACAGCTTCTAGAGAAACCGCGGTAGCATGGGAATGGATCCAAAAGAACCAAGATAAGTTTGAGAAGACAGTGTATGGACCTCCGATTGTTGAGTGCTCCGTCAAAGACCCGAAATACGTTGATGCGATAGAATCACTCCTCCAGAGGACCGATTTTCTATCTTTCACTTGTCAAACCAAACGAGACTTTCAACTGCTAAGCAATCAACTTTATGGAACTATGAAGCTGGCAGACATCTCCGTCCGTGCCAACTCGAAAAGCCTCAACGAATTCCAGCCCCCTGTATCAGAAGCAGATATGAGAAGATTTGGCTTTGAGGGTTGGGCTCTCGATTACATTCAAGGGCCAGATCCGGTGTTGGCTATGTTGTGTGGCGATGTTGGTCTCCATCGCACTGGGGTCGCTCTCCACGATATCACCGATGAACAATATCGGGCCCTCGAAAAAAGCCCCGTAACGAGCTGGGTGGCAAGCAAACGCTCTTATTTTATAACACGCAGAAGGGAGTATGGGCCTGGCGCTGTGTCTACGAGAGTTCGGGATGTGAGAAGGGGTAATTACTGGACGAGCCAGCCAGTTGACATGCGCGCCAAGGCAGACTTGCAAGAAAATATCGCTGGGTGGACCGAGGAATTCGAAGAGTTTGGACGTCAACTTGAGGAAGCAAACGGGAAAATTGAGGAACTCAAAGCAGAGTATATGCAAGTTCAAGAGGAAAAGGTAAGGTATTTCTGTTTTGAATATTGAGTCGATTGTGTACTGACTGTTGCTGTCTCAGAAAAACCTGGAAGAGGAGAAGGGCGAGAAACAAAAAGCTATTGGACAGTTCAAGGCTCTGCCTGCAAAGCTCGGTACGTGATGCAGAGTATGACATGCCTTTGCGATCTACAGCTAACTCTCTTACAGCGCAGGAGGAAGGAAAGCTTGAGACGCAAAAGGAGTTGCTAGTAAACCGAAAAGTCCGAATTACTGAACTGTCCCAGCGGATAGATGAAGTGACTCTAGAAAAAGCAAAGGTGGTCATTCAATATGCAGTACGTTTTTATGCTCTATTGTCTTGCTACTTGGATTGTGCTTACATGGTCACTAGAACGCAGTAAAAGCTCTCGAAGACCTCCACAAAGATCTTCTAGGGGCAGAGCTCATGATGATTGAAGCTAGCTCTGATTTGGAAGTTCTCACCCAGCGAAACCAGTCTGTGAAAGACATGCTGGAGGCGAGCCAAAAGGGAGTAGAAGAAGCCACTCGCGAGCACCATGAGACATCAAAAGTTGCGAAACGTTTGATTGAACAATGCCAAAATATACTGAGTGATTCTGGACTGTCTGAGGAAGATAATACTTTTTTGATGGCACTTCCTGAGGGCCAGACAGAGGAAGAGCTCGAGACCGAGATCGAGTCAGAAAAGGCGAGGCTAGAACTTCTCCATCAAGGCAACCCAAATATCGTTAGGGAATATGAAAATCGGCAGAAGCTGATCAGCCATCTGCAACAGAAGGTTGCAAATGCCGACAAGATGCTGGAAGATATGGAACATGCCATTGGAGAGATCCGTGAGAAATGGGAGCCTGAGCTTGACAATCTCACCAAGAGTATTAGCGACGCATTCTCTCAGAGTTTCGAGCAGATAGGTTGCGCTGGAGAGGTCGGTATACACAAGGACGAAGACTTTGATCAATGGTCTATTCAGATTCAAGTCAAATTCAGGTTCGTAAATCCAACCTTAGTAATCTACTCCTTTAGGCACTTACCGCTAACAACTTGCAGAGAACATGAACAACTCTCCGTCCTTGACTCGCACCGCCAATCTGGCGGCGAACGTGCCGTCTCCACAATCTTCTACCTTATGGCACTCCAATCCCTCGCGCGAGCCCCCTTCCGAGTCGTCGACGAAATCAACCAAGGCATGGACCCGCGTAACGAACGCATGGTACACGAGCGCATGGTCAACATCGCATGCCAGAAACACACCTCCCAGTATTTCCTGATCACCCCGAAGCTGTTGCATGATCTGAAGTATCATCCGGTCATGAATGTGCATTGTATTGCGAGTGGGGAGTATATGCCGGATGATTACGCCAAGATTGATCATGAGAGGGTGTTGAAGATTCAGAGGGCCATTGTGGCGGCGGGTTAAAGACTGGGGGAGGCTTTCGATTACTTATTTTCTGGGAGGACACTGCGAGGACACTGAGGAAATGATGGCGTTTTTTTCCTCTCAACTGCATTCTCTTGGGATTTCGTAGTGGATTCAGGAGGCGGTGTGCTTGTGGCTCAGAAAAGCCTTGACTGCTAGCCCCAAATAGAATAAAATCCAAGATCATTCATTCTATCTAGCTTCCCGTAAAATACTACCGCTTCACCGCACCCGTGTCGATACATTAAGATAACAGAGCAGCCATATATATTCCTTCCATCCTAGATATAGACAAACCCTCCACCATGACCTCAACCCCACCAACCTCACCCTCCCCCTACCTAGCGACACAACTCCCCCCCCCTAACCAAAACTCGACATCCAATCCAGACCCTCTCTCGAATTACCCTCTTCGCACTAGCCATCCAAGTAACTCCTGGATTTATGCATGAGAGATAGATGGATGACCGATGGGAGGAGGAGGAAGTCTATTGTCTCTTGGGATATATATGACTGAAGTAAGGTGGGTGATGAGGATGTGAGATCTCTCGATGAGCTCCACACTCCATAATCTCAAATCAAATATCCTCCCAGTCCGAGCATGCATGTATAAATTCCCAATGACATCAATCATTATCGTCATCATCATCGTCGCCTCCATCTCAATCTCAATCTCATTCTCACTCCCCTCCTCTCCTCCTCCTCCCTCCCTCCCACCTCTCCCCCTTCCCCCCGGTCAACTCCTCAACCTTCCCCTCCAACGCCCTCCTCTTCCCCAACAACTCCTCTCTCATCCTCTCCAGCACCGCGATTTTCTCTTCATTCGAAGTTTCTATTCGGACCTTTATTCCCGGGGGGAGGTTGTCAGCGATGAGGCGGGAAATAGGAAAATAATGGGAAGGAGGAAGGGGGGGTTGCCAACCTGTTTCTCTTGCACTTGTCGTTGGGTTTTTAAGCCCGCGCCGTAGAGGGCCCCCGTGGCTGTGATGGCGGTTATGGAGCCGATTAGGATGTATCGTCGGAGTTTGGGGTTTGCGGACATTCGGGTACGGAGAAGCTGGAATTTATCGGTGGGTTGCTGATGGTTCGGGTGCTGGGACGAGGGAATGGAGGTGGTGAAGGACTTTGCTGCCTTTGCTAGATAGATTCCGGTCATGGTTAAACTAATGCCTATTTAGTATTGAGTGAGGTAGTTGCTGCTTTAATGGGCCTTATTACCACTGATTTTCTATATATATGTTATACGCATATCTACTTGAATTACGGACGTAACAAAGCTTGAAAAGCGGTCTAAAGAACTTTTATGTTTTTGAGATCTTATGCAAAAACTTAACAATACAGCTCAAGGGACAACCTCTCATCCCAACATTGAGTACAGAGTACATCCGATGCTCCAGTCGGCCTCATGAGTATGAACGCCATAGTCAGATGAAAGTCTATCCACGTACATAATAACTCCCCTTACCAAGCATATATTTTGAGATCGAGCATTGTCTTATCCACGGAGATGTGCCGCTTTCGCCCTTCCACTATCAGACTATCAGATAGGACGCGACTCAACCCCTTCTCCAGCCTACCGAAATATTCTGAACCCATTATAGTCGGACTCCATGACTCTCCATTCCTTATCTCTTGTGATACCATTGATAGGGCTGCTCCACGGTCCGAGGTCCACCTGCTCAGCTATCGCATCAAATCTGCACAGACACTCACAGCCCATGGGGCAACTAGACTCGCTCTGCACAAACCACCGGCGATGGCAGTTCGAATGGGCTGCATGTCCGCAGCTCAAGCATGGGGCATACAATCCCTGAATGGCCTCTTTACACACGCTACATTGCATCATGCTTTGCTCACTTTCACATGTTTCGCACTCCCCGCTTGCGCCTCCAAGACGTGTGCCCTCTAGAGGGGAGCCACATTGGATGCAATGCCCACCGAGATCCAGACCAGACCAGATATCAGTTTTGACAGCAGCTTTTCTTCTTCCGAGAGAGATCAGGCCCTCTCCTTCTATCTCGTCACCAAAATAGCCTTTCAGCCCGTTGAACTTCAGTATTTCAAGCCGTTGAAGCTGCAGATTCCAGATATACAGGAGTTCTGCATAGGACTCCCTATATGCTTTGTACCGCAAGCCCTGTTTAGGGTCTAGTAATGGCATGCTAACACAGCCTTCATCATCAAACAGATTCTGATTTTTTATTGTGATCCGGATCTTGGGCTCCAAAGCCTCGCCTTCTTCAACCTCATCGCTCGAATATGTTGCATTTGAACTGGCTATATTTTCTCTGGCTCCAGGACCAAAGATTGTATTCGCTCCCCACGTAACGCCACCGGAGGTAATATTCCCCAGCACGCTTTCTACCGGGCTTATTCTTTTTTTCTCCATCGGAGGGGAGGAGCTCAAAGTATTGAGGAGAGGGCGCGAGATACTAGCAGCGAGATTCGCAGCGGAGTAAGTACGTTTTGAGAGATGGTGCTCCGGCGAATTCGAAAGACTGTGGATATGCGACTCCCCGAAATCGCTATTCGCGCGTGCTAATTTGGGAAATAAAGGAGGGGTGGTTCCAGTCGAATAAGGAGTGACCGGATCACTTACCCAAAGCCCATTTGAAGATCCAACGGAGCCATGGGTACCAATAGGTGTGGATGATGGCCTGGGAGAAGGTGGGACTGAGAAAGTGGGCTGGTATAGGCTCCATGCAACATCCACTGACGGAAAATAATCTAGGGAAAAGGCAGGACTCTTCATTGACATCGGTATCGCCTAAAAATATTAGCATCGATGATGTTTAAAACAGAATGCGAGTCATTTTCGTACATGCTGTGGGAGTCGCATCATAGCGTTCGACACCCCTTCCTTTGCAGCCGGTTCGTTGAAAACGCTTGCTAGCATTGCTAGCATTTGGACGTCCGCCAGTCGTTCAAAGTGCTGGAACCTGAAGTTGCCGTAAGCCTTATTCCCGTGAACTTCTGACGATATGAACTCACAATGCCTCAATGAACCACCTTCCACCAAGTGGATGACCTCCCCATTTTACTCTTCCCATTAGGCCGGAGCACGTGTTGTCCATTTCCCCATCTTCAAATTCAAGGTGCAGCCCGCTATCTCGTCTCCTAACTGTGTCGGCCACTCGCCGCGCAACCACAAGGATAGGCTCTCTACGATGAGGTTGCGGCATGATCTCCAACGGCACTTCGTTATGCAAGATCAACCTAGCAAACTCCCATACGTCTGCTAATTCCTGGGCACCATACTTTTCAGCGACTTTTGCATTGTGTGCACACACGTCGGGTCCGTCACCATAGATGGCATATTCTTCCGCCAATTCTCTCTTTGCAGGCAAGAGGTATTCAAAACTATGGATCGAGACAATGTTCTTGGGCTTCATCACAATTATTTTATTGGTGGCCGTGCCAGTGCCTCCAGAGCGTTGAGATCTGTCAGTAGATTGTGTTCGACGGAAGCGCCTACTAATAATAGGGTGATTGCGCCACGCTAAAGACACCATGAACCGTGTTGGAATATCAGGATCACTATCAGAAAATCCCGAGGAATCGGAAGATGATGCAAAGGAGTCATCAGACGAGTCATATCCTTCTTCGTCCCTTCCGTCGATGGATGCAAGCTTTCGTTTTGGACCCGGAGAACCCACATGTAGACGTCCAAACCCTTCAAATATCTTTTGGCCTCGTGAGGAACGATCTGTGTCTTTAAATGATAGTGAGCTGAGCAAAGACTTTGTCTTGTCTTCCTTTGGACGGAAAAAGCAGACGAGCTTCCCCGTCTCAGAGAATGTTGCTCCACAGGTTTTATGCAACGGAGCGTTGGCGTGCTTGTTTATCGCTCCATATAATCCAGTTCCCAGCATATCTAGATCTTGGGTGTGGGAACCTGAGGGATCAGCAACAAGTGCTTCTTCATCGCTCGAGCTATCATCTGGTTCGATCTCCGCTCCATCGTGTTCGTCTGTAAGCCATGCAGTGCTGTCTTCCAATCCTCGTTCGCCTAAGAGATAACAGAGCACGGCTTCTAAACAGCCTCTTTTTCTTGAAGTATAGCCATCAGCTATAGCATGAATGTCACGGTATACCTCTTTTAGAGTCTCGTCAGATATCGAAGTAGTTTTCTCCAGCTTGAACCCAGGCGCTGAAGCCTCCGGATAATCGGTTGGAAACTTAATCTCTAGCTTAACATAAGCCGGCTTCTTCTCAGCACCCCATGGCCCATTCATGGACACAGTTACCGTTCGGTTCGCGACACTGACTTCCTCAAAGGAAACTTTGCAGAATTTATCGCCAACATGCGTTATCTCATCTCCGAGACTCTCCGGAGCATCCCAACCCCCACTTCCAGGAGTATGTGGTGACACAAGAGAGGGTTTCGCATGAACACTTCCATGACGGCCCAACCCCCCTACTGGCTCAGGTAATCGTTTTCCTATTTTAACACCTCTCATCCATGATATTGGGTTAATGTCCTTCCGAACTGCTCTCCTGGCTTGCATCCCTGTCCCAATTCGTCCCTCCAACCACCCCCGGGTAGTGGGGAGCGGCGCTTTAGCCATACCAGCGCCAAGAGCTCCACGTAGAGTACTACCAATTCCTTGAACTATCGAGGGTAATTCTGCCGACGATTTTGGTTTACTACTGCGCTCAGGCTTTGAAATTTCTTCACGGAAAGTCTTGTAGACCACGTTCTTACGAGTGATGGCTAGTCCTCTGCGCACCTCCTCTCCCTTGATGTAGCCAACCTCTGCTAAGGTCTTCTCACTGACTCGATGTAGGCGTAGATCGCGATCCATTCCCCAGGAGACTAGTTGAAACTCTCGATTGTCAATGTTGCCATCTACGTTTCCCCTCGGCCTCCACAAGACTTCTTTGACTTGGTCTTCGTGCCCCTGAAACTTATGCACAGGCTCCACTACTCCATCAACTGGGACACCTTCACGAAGCCGACGGTTATATAGATGTAGATCGTTATTTCCCCGCTGTGGCATAGCAAGGAGTCCCGTCCCAAATGGAGTATGCCTAGCTCGCCACACAGGGAACGGTGTCCTTATTACCCGCTCTGGTATGTCTTCTAGGTTGGAGTAATCCCAAAACTTTATAGCCTTGTCAAGTGAGCAAGTAACAACAGCGTTTGGTCTTGTTCTGCTCCAATCTAGACCATAAATCTTCGTATCATGTGCATCGATAGATCTCAGTGGATATGCGCCCTTTCTCTTATCCCAAATTCGCAGGTATCTATCATGTGAGGAAGCAATAATGTTGGAGTCTTGGCGATTCCACTTTACTTGCGTCGCTCCCGCAAACCAGTCACAGAACGACATTGCCGGCCTTGCCGGGCGCCTAAGATCCCAACAATGGACAAAACTATCCACAGCGCATGTCGCCAAAATGTCTGGCTCATGTGCAGAGAAATTAATGTCCGTAATAGCCCGTGTATGGGCATGTAGAACATGCTCGATCGGCTCGTGGGATGTAGCGGCCAGATTCCATACAAGTGCTTTCTGGTTTGAGGTACTCGCTACCCAGAAGTCTCGAGCGGGAAATGGAGACCATTGTACATCTGCGACCTCCCAGGCGGTAAGATGCGGGAGATGGCGTGGCTGCTCATAAGGTGAGTCTAAATCGATAATATGGAGACCCTGGCGACTGTCACGACACAAAACGTCAGCGTTTCAGGAATAGCCATGTACCACACTGGAAGCACTCACGAAGCAAGCACAACATCACGACCGCAGGGCGAAATTGACATTGATCCGACCGGCTGATCCACCCTTATTGACATATCTATGTTGAAGGTGGCACTGTCAAAAGCTGACGCTGCGGTCTTCTGTGTCTCTGACTCTGCCATCTTGAAAATCCCCAGGTAAACGTAGGTTTATATCCTTCCTTTCAATGCATGAACCGACCTGCTCGTTGCCCGTTTAGGTCGAAACCTGGTAGCTATTGTAGAGTCGATGATGGACCTGAATATTTCAAGCGGCTTCGTCTACCATAACGTGTGGCGCTCCCAGAGGCTGAAAAGACCGACAAGATATCCAGAAAAATGCCTAAGCAAGGCTCCAGTGATATGCAGGAGAATTGATTGTCACCGTGCAACTGCTTATAGATCTGTTGAAGATTCTTCATTGACTGAACTTTCGTACTTTGGAATAGAAGGCAAGAGCAGATAGAATCCCTATGAAATACAGATCCAAGAAAGAATTGGAAGGGTATCCTACAAGGTGGTAGATGTAATTCTATGTTGCGAGGTCAGGAAGCAGCGCTGCTGTTTTCGCGTTCATGTTTAGACTAATAAGGTTACCCTAATAACCGGGTAACCGCAGGTTACACCAACCACGTGCTTTTTGCGGGGTGCATTTCCTGAAGAGCAAAATCCATACGGGCCTTTCTGCCTTGTTGTGCAGTTTCTGGTCCTAAAGGCTTCTTCGCTCAACGGCTTTAAGTAAAGATAAAGCTAGAGCGTGCTGCGCCTGATACTTTAGGTTGACTTCGTGGGCGGCTTCGCCCAAACACACTCTCCCAAATCCTCCTTGACATTATCATATCAACGTCAATATGGCTTTGCCAAAGAGAATTATCAAAGAGACAGAGCGCCTGATGGCTGAACCGTATGTTTGCTCCATTATCAGTTCCGTAGGGCTTCTTACCTCAGTCATCTGTCTTTCCATAAACTGAAGTCGATGAGCAACAGAGTCCCAGGAATCAGCGCAGTCCCGCATGAAGATAACCTCCGATATTTTGACGTGTCGATTCATGGGCCATCTCAATCTCCTTATGAAGGTGAATTTCGCAAATTAATTCGCGAGTTCGCTTCTGGCAGGCTAATAAGACGTTACTGAATCAGGCGGTATCTTCAAACTCGAGCTCTTTCTTCCTGACGACTATCCCATGACACCTCCCAAGATTCGTTTCCTCACAAAGATCTATCATCCGAACATCGACAAGTTGGGTCGGATTTGCCTCGACGTCCTCAAGAGTATGTCTTCCTTCAAGATTAGCAGAATGACAAACTTACTAGCTGACATCATCAATAGGTAATTGGTCTCCTGCCCTTCAGATCCGAACCATCCTGCTCTCCATTCAAGCTCTGTTGGGGGCGCCGAATCCTGATGACCCTTTGGCCAATGATGTAGCGCAGAGATGGAAGGAAGATGAACCTGCCGCAATCGAGACGGCGAGGGAGTGGACGCGAACACACGCAATCGCATAAATAGGGGTCCGGAGGAATAAGGGAGCCAGCTAGCCAGCGGTCTTGATCTGAGCCTAAGGCTGCAACAGATAGAAGGGAGTTATTTTTTCCTAATGGTTCTGCAAGTTTTTAACCACACCTCTCTCGTCTGCCATGAGCATGGATGGTTTTAAGCAAATAGATCCTTTCAAATCTTGCTTTTCTTCATGCCAACTTACCCACATTGTGAACCCTATTAATTGGAAGCAGCATCCCTATATGGATGTTCTGTATCAGCGAGTAACATCTTGCCTTTGCATAATGTGGCTCCTTCTCAGGGCAGGGAAACAGCACTTACAGCGTTGCTAGTGTCGACGATAGCGATGTTACTGGATAATCGTAAGCCGAATCGTACTCTGCGTCAGCCTCCTTTTGACATCACAGTCGATGAAGTGCTGGACCGAAACGAAGCTGTGGGACTTCCAAGCGTCAAAGTCTTATCATGTAATCCATTCACACTACGCGGTGTTGTGCGGTGGTTTAGATCTCTAGAGCGGCTCCAGATTTGGATACATTTCTTATGGCGAGTTGGATGAGGAACGCTCAAACAGCAAGACCGGATCTAAGTACGCGCGACAACGCGCATGCGCGAACTTCACAACCTCCTCCTCCTTCCCCTTCTTCATCAATCAGCTTCTTTAACACAGTCGTTCCATTTTGTTACATTCACAACATCACTGTCTTTTCAAGCACATACATTGTAACAATGCTCCCTAGTCGCGATAGAAAGCCTCCGCTGATCCTCACTCCTGATGGAAAGAGAGTCTCTTGGTCAAAGAACGAGAATTTTCGTCTTCCGACAGTTCATGATGAAGGGGCTGCGGATGAGTGTGATGGTTCCTGCAACAGTCTGATCTGCGCACCTTGTCTCCGCGCTCGATATATCCGTGATGTGACCGTCTCTCCGCAGGAGACTGACGTTAGTCGTAACTCAGGAGCATCTAATTCCTTGTGCGAATCTATCTCGAGCTTGGAGATACAGTCTCAGCCTGAGGCGAATGGCAATCGGTCTTCATCAGAGTCTATCGCATCTTTCGAAAGCGCCCCCATGCCTGCGTATACGACTCGATCTAGGCCGTCTAGCTACGATCTCTTGAGCACTTTACGGGAGACGGATGACGTTGCCCCTGGACAAGTCCGCCCCTGCAAGAGCCCCAGGGTAGGCTCTAATGAAGACCTCTATAGGTACGCTCAGTCACCCCCGTTGCGGTTTAGCTGCATCTGTCCTATTATATGCATTTCACCTAGCAAAAACGCCGAGCTTGACGCCAAGCTTCACCCAGAGCTCACCCAGAGCTCACCCAGAGCTTGACGTAGAACTTAGCGCTAACATGCCATCCAAATCTAGAGTACGACTCCCTACTGTTATTGAGGTTGAGGAATCGATTGCAGCCGACGAGCTCGGCGAAGACGACAACTCCGGCAAAGTTTCCAAAATCCCTCTCTGGCAGAAGATGGAGAGCAAAGTTGTTGTTTCGAGAGTCAAGAAAGCCAAGGAACTCTTGCTCTACAAGAAACAGATAATGCAGCCATCCACCGAGGATGCGGAGGAAGAGGAAGCCAAGGGCGAAGGGTTTATCGACGGAGAGGTTAGTTTGGGTTGCTTCTTTTCTGTTTGTCTTTTGCCTTGAGAATTTATTCTCCTTTTCCTCTACTGTAACGAGTCATATGAATCTCCCTTGTCAAACCGTTGCTAGCCCTAACTCTCAGCGTGTGCAGATCTGGAAACTTCGCCAAGATCTAGGAGCGTATACGACTACTTACGGCGTCTACGACTCTCGTCCGCCTCACCCTAACCACCACCAAACCTGGACCTCGAAGAATCTCCGCTGTACGACATGCTTCGGCAATTGCGGCATCTGCAATGAGGCATGCTGCAAACACTATGGAGCGAAGAAGGCCGAGCGTGAGGCGTATCTCGCGTCAGAGGAGATGATGGCAGCAACCAACATCATCAGGCGGATCGAAGTCTACCTTGCCACGGGCTTCGACCTGCCGACCTTCTTGAAATGTACGGAATGTAGGACACTTGTCTGCCCGAACTGCTGTGGGCAATGCCCGGTAAAGATGTGCAAGGACCTCAAATGCATTGTGAGCATATCTATATCGAAATCTTGTATATTTCCTTACTAACGCTGTGTGCAGAAATGCTGTGAGGATCCATGGCAGAGATGCGAGTGGCACGATGAGACAGACGAGTGATAAATTTCACTGGACAAGTTACTCCTCTCACGAAGCTGCAGCCTACGGGTCTTACTTAAGTGTGCGATATCGGTACAAGGGAAAGGGTCTGGATCTGAATGGGAGGCTGAGAGAAGGATATGCTGGGAGATGTTGTTTAGGGATTCGCGAAACGTGCTATTTAAAATGGTGCTCTGTAAGCAGACGGCATGGGCGTCTGACTGATAGAAAGGATGTGCAACACACTTACGTGTAGAATTGTACCTCGCCAATTGTCACCAACGACTGGAGTGTAGTCAATGAAAAGCTACTTATTTCGCTATTCGCATGACTGTAAGGAATAACTGAAACTTATTTATACATGCAAGATCCATTACCAACTGCCCCACTTGCCCTAGTAGCGTGCCCTAAAGCGGACTGCTCTGCGTGATCACATGACTCGCTAAGCCGCAAAACCCAGAACCACGAAACAGCAGCATCACAATCAACGACCAACGAACCTCTCCGACACCTCACATCTGTGTACGCATTCCACAGTCACCAAAATGCGTACCTACGACGACACTTTCAGCGGTCAGAAGATCTACCCAGGAAAGGTTTGTTTTCGCCTCGACTCCCATTCACGTGCACAGCAAACATTTGAGAGCCCCGCGAGAGATACTGATGGCAATTGTACGGCGAATTCAGGGAAAGCTCTACGTCCGAGGCGACAGCAAGATCTTTCGATTCCAGAATGGCAAGAGTGAGAGTTTGTTTCTGCAGAGGAAGAACCCGAGGAGAATCGCGTGGACAGTGCTCTTCCGACGACAGCACAAGAAAGGTATTTCTGAGGTCAGTGGGTGTTTTTTCTAGCTACACGCTGGATCTTGGGCTTTGGACTCTTGGTGCAAAAGAGCCAGCAGAGGCATTACCAATCCCAACAACCCACACAGATTCCCTTCATGAATTCCATCCGTTGCAAACCCACTACTGACCTACCTCAAACAGGAAATCGCCAAAAAACGCACCCGACGCACTGTTAAGCACCAACGCGCCATCGTCGGCGCCTCCCTCGACGTAATCAAAGAACGCCGCTCCCAGCGTCCCGAAGCCCGCGCCGCAGCCCGCCAGGCCGCCATCAAGCAAGGCAAGGAGAAGAAGGCCGCTGAGGAGAGCAAGAAGAAGGCTGAGAAGGCGAAGTCGGCGGCTGGTGCGGCGAGAGGTCAGACGGGCAAGATTCAGAGTAAGCAGGGGGCCAAGGGCGCGCCGAATAAGGTTAGTGCGAGGAGTCGTTAGGTGGGGGATCCCTGTTGTTAATGAATGGAGAGGGGGATGGATTGATGGATGGATGGATAGAGGGACGACGACGACTTTGTGTCGTGGTTGTTGTTGTTTTCTCACTCTGGGAAACAGGGAGGGGAGGCTAGTTATTCCATACCATGGATCAAGGAATTGCGATACTAGGCAAACAAAAAAAAGCCAATATTGTCTTTTCCGTCCCCCAAGTAAAGAGTGTCCCTGCCTTCGATAGACAATGTAGTTCCTGTCATATCTGTCCATGACTGTCTGGCAATGTAGCACCGCGCCGATTCACTCGTAATTTGATATTGAGTTTACTTGGCGGCATTTGAGGAAAAGGTGTACCTCACCTCGCTGGTGATTATTAGCAATTCAGGCCCATATAGCCACAACAAGCCGTCCAAATGCCTCCAGAACGTACCCAATCGAAAAGGAATATTGTACCGCCTAAAAAATTCCAAGGAAGTACCCGTTCATTCTGTAGCACTCGACCTGTAGCAGCCCGAACCAAGAAACGGCAGTCATAGACCCCAGAGCGTATTGACCTTACCTTCAATGATCCTGCGGACCTTGAATCGAGTCAGCCAGTCAGTAAAAAGGTTCCAAAGCCACAGGAGCCTTTGCCAACAAAGTATACCCTTTCAATCGACATTTTCGTGGGCGAAGTGTGTATATATACGCGAACAATGCTGCAAACAGCGGGAGCATTTGGCTAGAATAGGCCAAGAAGTTGGTATTCGAAGCAGCACGGCGAAGATCACCTACAATAAAAAGGGGGGTTGTCAGTCCAATATTGAAGACCCTGATGACTGGATGCTATTTGACGAACTTGCTGGGTCTCACCTTGAAGATAAGAGCAAAAAGGACCTGCAAGTAACTTGGAGAATCACTAACGCTATGACACAGCGGCTTGCTGATGCTAATGTCGACCCTATTCCTGAGACGACGAGCCAGCTTCTGCATCTCTATAAATGCCAGTCCCCTTACTGTCCCAATTCAGCAGCCTACTGCCTGCCAGTTAGCGGGGTTAACAATGGGCATTTTCCTTTAAATGCTCATTCGATTCAGCAATGAGTCACAGTAATTGGCCTGAGTACAGCTACGATCTATAATCCTCCATTATCACTGTTAAATTCAATAGTGAACGTACAGAAAGCCCAGAAGATGGGGGCTTGATCGATGCCCCACCTAACAAGGAGAGACTGGACAACCCCCACCAAGCTCTATCTCTACCTATCTTCAACACACAAACAGCCTTACACCTTACAACCTTGAACCTCAACAACAACAAACATTCTCAATCGATCAATCAGCGACAACAACTTCAATCAATAACAGCAACAAGTGGTAGATAGATACAATGGCAGAAGGACTGAAAGTTGGTGATAGGTTCCCCGAGGGCGTGAAGCTCCAGTAAGTTGATCTCTCAACTTCACCTTCACCCTGTTCAATCAACATCAACATCCACACTCAATTCCGGTTTTCTCAAGACAAGATATCGCCCCCACCGCGACTCTTTTACTCCCCTCAATTTCACCGCCACTCAACCCTCCTTCACAAACATAATACAAACACGAAACGATAAAAACTAACCCACCTCAAACTCCACAGATATGTCCCCTACACCCCGGGCAATGACTCCTTAACCTCCTGCGGCACTGCCAAGGAATACGACGCCTCCACCCGGTTCGCGGACAAGAAAGTTGTTCTGTTCTCCGTTCCTGGTGCTTTCACGCCTAGTTGCACCCACAAACGTAAATACATACCTCCCACATCCCCCACTTCCTTCCCTAGATATGCTGATAAAAAGGCTGCATGCACACCAGATCTCCCGGGCTATATCGCTCACCTCGACGAGCTCAAAAAGGAAAAAGGCGTCGACATCGTTGCTGTCCTCGCGTACAACGATGCCTGGGTCATGAGCGCCTGGGGGAAAGCCTTCGGCGTCAAGAACGATGACATCGTAAGGCCTCTTTCCCATCATTTCTCTCATCGCTCCCTTAATTACCAACTCTGGGTGGGTAGGCAATGTCTAATGCGACAATTATTTAGCTTTTCTTCTCCGACCCTTCGGCAAAATTCTCTCAGAGCATCGGCTGGACCAAAGGGGAACGCACGGCGAGATACGCCATCGTGATCGATCACGGAACCGTCACATATGCGGAGAAGGAGCCAGGGAGTGATGTTACCGTGAGTGTCACGTTCATATATTTCCTTGATCCTTTGTGGAGGGGTGAGGATGTGATATGTTATTGTATGGGCTGTGACTGACCGCTTTAATCGAAACGAAAAGGTCTCGAGCGCAGAAGCTGTACTGTCAAAATTGTAAAGCCGGGATTTTCGGGTTGGTTCTTATGAAGTCGTACGAAGAAAGATGCAATAAAATCCCTTGAACAAACACAAGCACAAATAACACCCATCCATAAGCTTAATCGGAATCTCAAATCCAATCAAGTATTCCGAATGATGAAAACAAGAAATTAAAGATGCAACTTAAACCCTATGTGAATTGGGATTGGTGATTTTGATTACTATCTTGTGCTATCGCCCCTTATTGGGGGGGGGAGGGGGGGGGGGTTTTCTTGGATGTGGAAATTGCTGGTGTAGACGGATAGACAGACAGACAGATTGATAGATTGATAGATAGATACGGGGTAAGGAGAGATGGGGGGGGGGGGGATGAGATGGGATAGGCTATGGATGCAGAAAGTATGTGGTGGGATATATGTCTTTCCCCTAGAGGATCACACTTGAGACTATAGTTTATGCAATTGATTGGTTGATTAATTAGATTGTAACCAGCTCTCTCTCTCTTTCCATCTTTCGAGTAAATCACAATTCCCATAACAGCAAAGCGAGGAGGAGGGGTTATTTTGTTTTGTAGGAAGGGCAGGTATGTAGATGGATGGATCTCTTTTTTTTTTTTTTTTTTTTTTTTGAGAGGATTCTCTGGCTCTAATTAGATGTTTTTTTTTTTATTTTAATTTTTTTTTTTGGGTTTTTGTTTAGATGTTGAAGGTTATGTATGTATGTATGTACGTACATACCTGGCTGATAATTATTGGTTCTTGTTGAGGATCTAAAAGTTTGTGGGATGATGGGCGTTTATGTAGAAGCTGTGGGGAAGATGTCTTGCTTTTCGGCTTTTATAAAAACTAAGTTAAGGTAGAGAATTCGAGTTTTAGGGGAAACTTGTACCGAAATGTGATTGGTTGATCAGTATTCTATAGGTTCCTTCCCACCATATATCCCCTACCCAATAACCTCCCACCTCGCCAGCCTCCCCACCCCCTGTCCTGCATCCCTGATAATACACATCCTCCTCCCCGCTTCCTTTCCATCACTCTCAAAAACCTTCCGGAACCCCAAACACCCCAACCCAACCCCCCCTCCCTCACCCAAACTAAAATTCCCCGTCGTCACGAATCCTATCAGATCCTCCTCCCCAGGGATCTCAGGATACTCTGAGTCACCGGCTTGTGGAACGTGACTGCGTCGTGGGGGCGGGAGGGGGGAGAGGAGGGAGGAGGCGAGGGTTTGGAGGGGGTGGCTGAGGGGTGGATTTGGTTTTGTTTTTGACTTTTTTGAAGGGGGTTTGGCGGGAGGAGCAGAAGGTGGAGGAGGGAGAAGCGCGAGCCATTTTTGGCGGAGGACTGGGTTTGCGCGAGGGAGGCGGTAGATGCGTGCGCAGTCTAAGGGGCGGCCGCGGGTTAGGAGGGTGAGTTTTATGGTGAAGAAGGCGGTGGAGAGGGTTTGGTGGGGGAGGGTTGAGAGAGGGAGGGGGAGCTGAGTGGTGGAGAGTGAGAGGGAGATGAGGGGCGTTGGGATGTGCCAGATTGTTGGAGGAGGAGATGTTGTTGCGGCGGGTGTGGGGTTGGTTGAGAGGGGTTTGCTGGAGGCAGTTGAGCCTGCGAGGAGTAACGGGAGTTCGGGTTGAGCTTTCTCCCCAGATTCCTCCTCCTCTTCGCCGTCCTTTCGCCGATCCTCAGCAGCATCAACACGTTTCAGCACCCTCTCCCAATCACAACCCCAACCAATCCCAATCTCCCCCCTCATCTCTTTCCCCAGCGGAACACTGTCCCACTCAATCCTCTTCCCCTTCGGTCTTCTTTCCCATTCCTCCTTCCTTCTCTCCCTCTCCTTCTCCTCCCACTCCCAGCCCGCCAAAGTCCCGGGGTAGTCTCCTGGAAACCATGACGTCCCTGCCTCGAAGGCTACTTGTCTGATTTCTCGGAGACCACCGAAGCGAGGGTTGCCGCCGGAGGAGAGTGGGTAATGCATGAGAGAGTACCAGACTGGGAGTACGCATTTCCAGGGAAGGAGGAGGGTCCATTTCCCTTGGCCGCTGGCGCCTCCTCGGGCGGAAGCGGAGGGTCGGCGCGACGCGAGGAGGAGGATTGGAATTTGAGGATCTGAGGGAAGGTGATCAGGGTAGGCTCCTGGCAGAGCCAAGCCTTTGCGACGATTGATGTTCTTCTGACTGGCGAGTTTCCTGCTCGCCTCTAATCTGCGGACGCGGTCGAAGATGGACGGCTGGATTTGAGTGCGATCAGGTGGCCACGTTGAGAGAATTTGCAGCAATTCTTCTTCGGTTTGTGGTTGGTTGGCTGTAGAGGGCTGTGGCACGGTTCGCGGAGGGTAGTAGAGTCGAGGGTCAGCCACGTTAAAGCCGAGCAATGCATTCGCAGGAAGGCTGGCCGGATTTGTGCAAGAAGTGAGAGAGCTCCAAACGTGGCTGGGACTTTCAACATCCGCTGTCATTCCTTCTTTGGCTTTTACTGGTTTCAATACTCCGAGAAGGCTTTCTGTCGATCCTGGTCCTGCAATCTCAATGCTACCGATTTCGAAACGTAGATCTTCAACCAGAACTACCGGCCGTTGCATCTTCGCCACTGCGACAACCTCATTCCATAATTGCAGAAAGGCGGATGGATGGACTCGGATGAAGACCTTCCTTCGGAGTGGCTTCGTCTTTTTCTGCTTCCTGGTGGCTTCCTCCGACCCAGCATCTAGCATATCCACATCCTTCGGTGATTCATCAAGAGCACACCATGCGATCAGAACCGGTGCAATGGGTTTTGTGGGCCATTCTCCCTTTGCAAACAGCCAGCCCTCCCAACTTCTCCTCCCAGCCTTCCACTTCTCCTTCATCTTGCTGTTGGCTTTCACTCTACTGCTGCGTTCATCGGCACCAAGCCCAAGAGTGCTTAAGAGTGCTTCAATGGACACCTCTGCCCCTTCCAAGCTAATTGTAGACATGTAGCTCATATCCCATACCACAGCCCCTCTCAAGCCGATTGCGCGGTGAGTTGGCCGGTAGCTTTTCTCCGTAGGTGTGATTGGTATTGCGAATCTCCACAACGGAGATTTGGGAGGAGTCATATGTGCTCGTTTTGCATGGAACATGTGTGTAGGAAGCCATGATTTGTTGATCTGGCGCTTTCGAAACTTCGCTGCAGGTGTAGGCGGATTGGCAAGGGCATTCGGAGGAGTCTTTTTTACCGTAGCAGGTCGTAACCTAACTTGACTGCGTTCTTCTGAGTCCACTTGTGCTTTCTTGGAGGTTTTTTTGCGAGCTTTTGCCCGTTTTGCCAGCCCGTGAAGTCGTTTGGCTGTTTCCAGGCGAAGACGCATGTGGGACGAGGGTTTCCGCCGGCGGGCAACCACCGTAGGTGTATTATCTTCTGCCATCTATGGTGGATCATCGTTAGCATTGCCCTCAGAAGCACTTGTGGTCCACCCCCAATTCGATCGAGAATGCTACGAACCTCCTTCTCCGCCCTCGCCCGCAACCTCTTAGGTATAGTCTTCACATTATGACTAGCTGTCCTCCGTCGCATATCTCTCGGGACCTGCTGAAATGCTCGTTTTGTCAAGCCCTTCCTGTGTCAATCACAAACCAGCAAATTAGTTCTAGCATCTTCATACGTTGGCATGAGTTTTGGGATTCGCACTTCGCCCTTCCCATTCCCTCCTCTAGAGCCTTGATCTCAAACTCCCTGGCTTGTACGAAGGCATTGACATCAAGCTTTCCAGCCTTCAGCGCCTTGTCCGAAGCCTGGCTAGCAATCCCCCGCGCGTCGAGGACTTTGGCGCGTTTACGGTGTCGAGCATTGTCAGGAGCCTTGTCCTTGCCTGAGGGTTGTTTCCGCTTCAAAGAATTGGTTTTCGTATTAGGAGTGTTGGAGAAGCCATTTGCAGGCTTTCCATCATTAGTCTTGCCCATTTCTCTGAAGAGTTTGGATAAGACTGACGGATCAAACTCGAACAATTGTTGATGATGGAAATTTGTTTTTCCGCTCCGGTCGAACGACGGAGATCTCCTGTCCGTCTGGTCGAATTTCACACAGCTATAGGAAAACGTTTAAATGTCTAGCTTCATCAAAGCAACTTAAAGGATAAAAGAATTCCGAACAATTGGCGATTCGTCAATCCCATATTTGCTCGATCTTATGATACAATACAGCTCGGTCTACGGGACTAAAACCCCGAATATGTATGAAGCTACGACGCAAGTTACTGCTCCTCCCCGACAAGCGCATATACATCTCCACCAAATCTTTTAAAACCACCTGGTAGTCATCAGATCCCAGCGCCACCGCAGTCATGTTCCTGTATCAATTTTAATCCCTATTCTATTCCATAGTTAGCAATCCGAAGCAATTTCATCCTCTCCTTCAACTCACAAATACCATTAAAACGCAAAGGATATCAACGTAAGGATTAAAAGAGTGCTACACGAAACAGAAAGAAAATCCACCGAGTACAAATACTCCATACGGCTGCAGTATTTTAGTGCGAAGCGAGGGGGATTTTTCGAGATATCAGACACCCAAAGTGATGGCCGACAACATAGGGAATAAGAATCTGCAGTTACAGTTTGAAAAGAAAGAGATGTATTATTGGTATCGTCGAGTTTGTGGGTATCTTTTTGACTGTTGTACAAGGATTCGAGATGGAGTCGAAGATCATCTCTACTAATAAGTAAGAAACCCTAGACTAGTCCGAGTGAAATGCAAACAAGGAGCAAGTGCAGATATCCCGCGTGAACAGTATATCCAGATTTCTCGAAGTCGCATGAAGTCTCGATTGATCTATCGATACCAGGTACGAAGTTCGTGTGCACACTCATATGTACTCCGCACGGGGCATGAAATAAAGTAGTCCATGCAACCGACGTACTCCGTATGCGCGAGTTACTCGCTGACAGAAAGCCACTGCATAACCTCCCGTCTACCCGAACGGCTAATAGCAGCACTCCATAATTGGGTTAGAACCAAAACCGCAAGATACGAACTCCAATTCGCCAAGAGGACGGAACGCGACGTATGTTCTCTCGAGTCTTCCCCTTCCCCGCTATCAGTGATGATAACTGATAGGTTACCAAATTAACCAAAAAGAAGAATTAATCAACCTCAAAGGAGCAGCTTGCAGTTGTGGAGTTATACTGACCCAAATGTACGCAGCCATGCGAGTACAAGTATCTAGAATTAGATGCAAGTAAGCAAGCTACACGACTTCTGTCACGGCGTTTCTGATTGTCTAAGAAGTGGAGAAAACATCCCTTTGCATTAGAGGATATGTGGGAATAAGCAAGCCAAAACCCTGGTACAGAGTAAGCATATCTGTCTTGGAAAAGAAGATTTCAATTGGATAAAATACATACTTAACAAATATGAGACAGGATTATCCCTTACAGATCCAACTTCTCGCCAAATTTTTGCTTGCTTGCTTGTTGCCTGTCCAGATACGAGCGAGATATGATGCGATCTGATCCCCGATTTGCTTTGCTAAAAAAGAAAAGCATGCCAGGTTCGAATAAACGACAATTGGATCTAATTCCTAGTATAGGGATGTTGATGATTATGAATTATCAGGTTGGTTCAAGCTTGCGTATCTGCGCTGCGTGCGTTTTTTCCCCACTGGTGGAGGGACAGGCTTTTTGGATTATTCCCTTGCATGAGTACTACATAGTAGTACGAAGTCCGTTTTCCTCGAATTAGATGGAGATCGTTGGTTCTAATACACGAGATTGAATAGACTTCACCCCTGGCTTGCTTTTTGGCTTGCTTACTTACAGGAAGGGAAGTGAGAATGTGCGAATCTTATTATCTTCTCGGGTCTGTTGCAGAGTTAGTGTCTGTAGTACAGATTTCTAAAGTGTAATCAGTGTTCTGGATTTCTTACCCTTGATTTGTTCTTGTTGCTTTATGGGTAGTCTGCGGCGCTAGTATCTACATATATATGTAGGTATCGCGAGCTGTCGTGTTGAGCAACGATACAATGTGAGTTTGCCCTTAGCAGTCTAAAGCTCGGCGTCGATTGCTGTTGTGCTTTATTAGAACCCACAAACCTCCAACTTTCCTTGCGCTTCCTCCGATTTCATGATTCCGCAGCAACAACAACTTCAAATCGCCATATACAAACATCTTTCACGCCAGTACAAACTTCTCGTACTTTCTTACTTCTTCTTCGTCGTCCATCTACTTATATCTTGATTATCGAGTCTGCGGATTCTGTCCTCTTGCGCGTATATTTGACGGGATCAAGATGGTTTCTTTGTTCTATCGGAGACCGGCGTATATTGACAAGCGTACTGCGCCTGGGAACTCTCAAGAGCTCGTTTCCACAGAGCGGTCGATGAAGAGTGGGGTTTCGAGTGTTTCTTGCGCTGGAGTTCCGGAAGCGTTGGCGTTTGACCGGATCGTTAATGGTGGTACTTGTCCAGTAAGTTTCTTTCTTCTATCTACACATATGCTTACAGACATATTTCCCCGTCCATCCCCGCACACGTTTACGTATCTTTATACGTGTATATATGGGTATCTATATGTTTGTGCACTTACCGCGAGTCTATGTCTGTTTCTATTGCAGTAGATGTTTGCGTATCTATCGTCTCTTTGTTCCCATGTCTATTGTTACATATAGCGTGCTTATCGCTAGTCCGTTTCAGCACCTATTTCCATATCTGTTTGCGTATATATCAACAGCCTGTTGCCGCATCGATTGTTGTATATGCTTGAGTTCGTATGCAGCCCGTATATTCCTTATAAGCATGTATTGCTAGTTTGAATTTTCATTGCTAGTCTGAATCTGCATAGCACTTCTGGGTCCATATAGTCAGCCTGCGTCCGCATGTCTCTTTTAGGTCCGCATAGCTGGTCTGTGGCCGTATATCCCTTCTGAGTCCGCATAGTTTATTTGAATATGTATGGCTTTTCTGCATATATATGGCTTTTCTACATACGCATAGCATTTCTACATACGCGTAGCCTTTCTACATACGCATAGTGTTTCTACGTACGTATTTTTCTTCTGCGTAAGCATTTTTCTTCTGCGTACGCATTTTCCTTCTGCGTAGGTATTTTTCTTCTACGTACGCATGACCCTTCTGAGCCAGTATAGCCAGTCTGCGTCCGCATGGCCAACTTACGTCTACTTGGCCAGTTTGCGCCCAAATAGCCCTTCTAAGCCCGCATAGCTGTTCTAAGCCCGCAAAACTTTTCTAGACTCGTATGGCCAGTCTGCGTCCGTACTAATTAAATTGTACATTATACCTCAAGTTTGTATATGCGTCGATTGCTATATCAGTTTGTGTATCTCCAATTGTTATTTTGTTTAAATCCTTTCAGTTTCTTCCTTTTTTGATTATTTAAATATCTAGAGCTTTTATATATTCCTCATTTTAATATTATTGAATGCTAACATTTGAATATTTATAGCCTCTTACGCTGCGGGATTTCATGAATTACTTGAAGTTCATAGAGTTGGATGCGGAGAACCTCCAATTCTATCTGTGGCTAAAGGACTATACCGAGCGTTTTGGCAAATTGGATCCTGCCAAACGTTCGCTCTCACCGGAGTGGACAGCTGCCCAAGCTGAGGCCGAATCCATTGCTTCCCAGTACCAAGCTACCAGCAAAGCTAAGGGCCATATCGCGACAGCTATTTTGAGAGATACTATGTTCGCACCAAATGCGAACCGTTCTACTAACGAATTGGCAAACCCGTTTGCCGACCCAATTCGGACGTTTGCCTCCTGCTCTGACATTGCCGGCCCAAGCAGCTTCACTTCCAGCGGATCAACCACTTCCAAGGACTATGCTAAGAGCGCTGCAGGTGCATTCGACAGCGCTGGTATGAAGTGGCAGCCATGTAAGTATACGCGCGCATGTTTTGTTTATAGCTATATATACTTACATTGTCTATAGACACTATCCAGCCCTATCGTGAAGAAATTGCCCGCATTATTACAGGGTATCTTGCGGATGGTGCTCCGCGAGAGCTTAATCTGTCCTCGCGTGATCGCAGGGCAGTGCTTCACGCGCTTGAAAATACTACGCATCCGTCTGCTTTCCGTGCGGTCGCGTCCAGTGTTGAGCAATCGCTGCGCCATCAGTCGCTCGGCAACTTTGTGCGATGGTCTACTGCTAATAGCAATCCTGCCCGTACTGTTTTCGCACGTTCCCTTGGTATTGCCCTTATAGTTTGCGGTACTGTTGCCGCTATACTATTTACTTTGAGTCATTTGCACCGCCGTTACAGAGCAATAGCGGCAATTTTATGGGTAGTTGGTATTTCTACGTTGATTGCTGCCGAAAAAGGCATGTGCGTTGTAAGTATCATCTTCTTTTTGCCTTCAACTTACAACTATAGCAACTAATAATCAACAATAGGTTCTTCACGGCATGCATCATCGCCAACTCCAACCCTGGGAGTTGTTCGAGGAAGATGATGAGAGCGCATCTTTCGAGCTCAAAAAGTCCTCCTTTGACAGTTTGAACACCAGCGTCAACAAGAAGAGCTGGGAAGATGAACCATGGAAGGTGACTTACAATCACCGCAGCCTAGTCCGCAAGATCTTCAGTCGCCAAGTTTGGATCCAAGAACCAGCGCTCAAACAGATCCAAAACATTATCTTCCTGCAAGCTATAGTTAGCGCTACTATCATTTCTGCTATAGTTACCGGACTGCTTATGATCTGCCCTCCAGGCAACTTATTCTAAACTAGCACTCGTCTATTAGCTCCTTTGCCTAGTGAGAGTAGGCAGGATAATTGCAGTTAGAATTGGGATAGAAGTTGTTGGCCAACTAGCAATAACGGAAAGGATACCTAGTGGTTAGAGAAAGTCGTTAAAAGTCCCCCCTTTTCATGTATGCTCCCTTTATTATGTATTTATAGAATTTCTTTCCTTTGTTTCACTCGCTTACTTCGCTTTGTACTTTCTCGCTTTGTATTTCTGAATTCAGATCTGAGTGGCTTTTGTGCTTCTTTCGTTAGTAGAGAAACAGTGGAGCGGGAGATTTGAATTCAATGAGAGGAGACCAGCAAATGATAACGTTTATATTACTAGATCCTAGCTTCGGGACATAAGCATCGTATCCCCATATGCATTCTCAGGTTCTCCAGCCTTACATCTCCCAAACATTCACCTACACACTCCCTACACCAGTGAGAGGACGTACGCAATCCTCCCACCGCCTATAACCACAAGCACAAAGCCAAATAAAAATACACCCTGCACCCACCCACGCCTACAGCCAGGCATCAACCTCAATCTCAATTGCAAAAACACCTGGGATCCCAAAAACAAGTTATTTCCTCCACCCTGCACATCCCCAACCCCCCCCTAAACTCAACCGCAATCCAAGTCCCCCAATCGCATCACGGGATCCATCCCCACAAGAAGGAGCTCATCGTCACCAGGTATCTCACATCCCCCTTCTCTTCCATACAAGCAATCCAAGATAACAATTTAAACTCCCGAGAAGATAGAATCTCGAAACCAGATCGTATTGAGCCAAACACGATGAGGATGATTGGGGGCAAGTAAAGACTAGAAGTAAGAGTGTATGTCGGCTCTGTTGGAGGAGGATGGAGGGGGGGGGGTTGTGGTTGTTGATGTTTTGGAGGAGGAGGAAAGGTTGGAATATGCGGTGTTGGGAGGGTCTTGTTATAGATAGTTTTGTGATTGGTGGGCTGGAAGTCAGGTGTAGGTAAACATTAGGTTCTGGTTAGTTTAATGTTCGATGCAATCACCTTATTCTGATAAAATCCCGACAGCAAAGTAAGATATCATAGAAATAGCTGTATGTTTAATGCATTCAAACTCTTAAGTAGTCGCTAGTAATTTCCTTTTTCCCTTTCTTCCCTCCTGTTAACTATTGTTTTATTAAATTTAGTGTAGCAGGATGGTCGCCCGTTACATAGGGATTTTTGTCGTGCTCATAGCTATATGGTATCTGATCACCAACTTGTTCAGTCTTGGAAAGTACACTTTTGTCTTCTAGATGCATTCACCTTGTCCTCTCATTCCCATAGATATCTGCAACTCTGTTACCCCGCCCATTATGAAGAACTCAAACTAGTCTTTTTGATTTGCTCTATCGTAGCTCGATCTTCCCGCCGTGTTGTTTATTTATTTTAAACCTTCGGACAAGTACTAGGCCGTTCCCCTGAGTGTTTGACCACATGGAACCCCTAGCTTCAAGTATTTTAACATAGTTCACTATCATGCTATCGATAACATTATCCTGAATTTCGTCTCTGCGTTCCGAGTGTAACTGCTGTTGATATGGTAACGTGTCGTCCTAATAGCTATAGCCTTCTTGTTTAGCTTTTTAGGGACTCATAATTGCAGCCCAGTAGTGAGATTCATGAACCTTCAATTTCCCATGCCTCACAGTCGTGGTATACAATAACTTATTGGCCTAACTATAGCTATTTCTAAAATCCAGTCAGACCACGGAGAATTGCTGTCTCTTACCAACTAAACCTACACATAAAATTTTGGGTAAACACCCACCACTCTACCGGCACCAACAACCACAACAGGTTCAATCCATAGCTCCAACTCATCTAGAAAATTCACTACCGCATTTCTCAATATGATCAATACTGTTCTATCAAGTAAAACGTTAGCTTTAACAAATATGTTGATATTTTGTACTTCGTACCTTTAACCTCTAAAACTCCTCGATAACATCATCTAGCCTTATATAGGCTTGGATCTGCAAGTCTCCCCATACTTCTTCTGGCACGTCCTCACCTCTCGCTACCATCACGCTTCGTGGAATTGACTTATATTCTAACCTGTCAATTAGAGTCTTCTGGCCAAGAAGGATGCCGCTAAGTCTATTTGGCATCTTCTCACTGGGGACGATCTGCATAAGGAAAGACAGTTCCAATAACGTATTAGAGAATTGAAGATATCCGCCCACCTGAACCGGTCCTGTTCCACTGTTGAAGTACGGTGCGTTTTCTGCTGATTGTAAATAGTTTTGAAAGTCCATACTAACTAAATCATAACTAATTATGAAGATATAAGCTCCTGTGTCGAAGAGGATCTTACTGTCCATAATCTCGGCAGTAGGTGACTCGTAGTCGCCATTAATACCCCACAAAATTAGTCGACCTGAAAGGCCCGGCAAAAAACTCTCCTCCAGATTTGCTCGGACGGTACAGTAGGGATCATTTTCTGGCCAAGGTGTTTCTTTCGCAATCTGCCTTAGCTTCTCATGAGCCTCGTGTGATAGCCTCTTGCGGGTTGGAATTGTACCAGGCTTGTAGGTCCTATACTTAGAGTCTGATGCTTCATCATTCGAAGATGCCTATTGATTGGAACTTAAAGCCAACACCTGTATAACCCTTCTGGACGCAAATGATCGCCGCTTGATAAGCACAAATTTCGTATTGTTACCCTGCAAAACAGAAGATGCCACTTCTGAAGCATAATGCCATGTTGTAATCCGTTCGATATGGACAACTGTAACCTTAGGTTTCCCTATTATGTTTTGTCCAAGCTGGCGCAAAAGCTCATCTACAGCAATATCGACATAATCGGGAGCCGTAAGTATTGGCTTATTCTCGGATCTTGACATGATTGTGATGAATGTATCGTCAAAGGAGGCGAAAAGTTAAAAGGTGGAGGTGCACACTAAAAAGAATTTGAACCGTGTTGTTTTCAGAGGCAGCATTATCTGCAGTTAGTTGTGGAGGGAGATCGAATGCTGGAGTTGTCGTTTGGGAGAAACTGATGGGGCCGTGGTTCAAGTCAAAACACGAAGCTCTCACCCGCCAGATCAGGAGAGGCCTGGCCGGATTTACAAGGTCCTGGGGGTAGTCCTGGGCCTCAATCGCAGCGGTGTAGCTGTGTCGTACCGATAGTAGAAGGTAGGCACAGCGGGCCGTCCATGTCTTCCAGCAGCTCTGTTGAGTTTAACAATGAGCTAGTCTATGCGCTATCATGCATATCCGCGAACACGACCCTGGTGAACCGGCACCAACAAGCCATCAAAAGAAACAGTTGAGGCTTCTCGATGGCATAGCGTTACTCCTTGTAACTGAAGAGAAAGGAGACGTTGCCGCCGTATCATTCCTACACACAACTACATCAATTGAATTCTGCTATGCCAAGAATCGCCCATGCACACCGCAGGAGGCAGAATATATTCAAATGTTGCTGGATATGATCCGGAATTACAAGCCATTGGAGAGACAAGTGGAGTTGGCATTACGGATGTCTGGCTGAGTAAATGTATTAACTTTCACTAGGCTTGTACGGATCCCGTAGTCAACAACCCAAGCGACTACGCTGGCGCCGTACGGCCAATCACAACAACATCAGATGATCCTGATATTTACCAGTGATTCGTTTCCCAGATCCGGGGATATGGAGATGGAGAGTGATGTGTTTGGTGAGGGGTTCTAGTCAGAGTATTTTAAGGATACGGTGATGGGATCTGCATCCGCCAATGATCGAACAGAAAGCCTTCGCCAGTGCTGCTTTGAAGAAAGAGATTTCAGGCATACGTGACCCTGAAAATAGCCCTTTGTCCTATAGATAGTTAAGACGGTATTATATAGTAGATATTATATAGAAGATGCTCTAACAACACAAAGATAAATATATATATATATATATATCCGATAGAAGCCTCGCCTTTTTTTTTATATTTATATTCCTGGCTGTTAGATATATAACTCCGTATATACATGATAACTTCTGGACAGCTATTTATATATTCTTCAGCATGGAGCTGGGGTGGTGGATTAGATAAGCATGGGAAGGGGAATTCTCGCTTGTGTGACAATTGGAATCCAAGGGATACAGAGCATAAGCGCAACAACGAACGAACCTGGTAGACAAGACGACCATCCTAAACTTCTCTGTCTCTCTCTCTCTCTCTCACCAATCCACCTCAATCCCTCCACCATCAACACCACCACCACCCCAAAAAATGGCCACCCCACCCCCCTACCTCTTCCCACCCACCCTCCTCTCCCCCAGCATCCTCTCCTCCCTCCCCTCAGGCTACACCCTCCGGCCCCTCCTCCCCAGCGACAACTCCCTCGGATTCCTCACCGTCCTAGGCGTGCTCACTCACGTAGGCACTATATCCGAAGCCGAATTCGTGGAGCGATTCGAATGGATGCGCCGAAGAGAAGACGAGTATTTTGTGATTGTTGTACTGGATGGTGAGAGGGGGAAGATTGTGGGGACTGGGGGCTTGGTGGTTGAGAGGAAGTTGTGAGTCTGGGAAAAAATATTTTTTTTTTAGGGGAATGATTTCGTTGTGTTGGGAGGGGGGATTGGATTGGTTTGAAATTGGGTTGAATTGAATTGACCTGGAACGAAATGGAATTGAATTGAATTTAATCAATCCCCCCCCCCACCTTTTTTTGGCGGGGCCTTTTACAGTATCCATAATCTCGGTCTCGTCGGACATATCGAGGATATCGCAGTGGCTAAGGATCAGCAAGGCAAGAAACTCGGCCTAACAATCATCCAAGCCCTCGATGACATCGCGCACAAAGTCGGTTGCTACAAAGTATACCTCCCCTCCCCCTTTCCTCATCCTTCATCCAAGCTAACGTTTCTTCCCTTGGGATGATCAAAGAGCATCCTCGACTGCTCGGATGCGAATGAGGGCTTCTATGTGAAATGCGGATTCAAGAGAGCAGGGTTGGAGATGGCGCATTATTATGAGAGGAAGGTGTGATTGAAGGGGTTTAGCTTTGGTTGTGGGGATGGTGTATGTACGCTTACGCGGAGGGGATGTCATTGTCTTTGCATTTCTACTCCGTACTCTCTCGCTCTCCCCCTCTCTCCCTCTCCGGGTTATGCTACCAGACGTAAATCATCCATACAAACCAATAATCCATTCATTCATCCATAAATCCCACCCCTCATTGGTTGATTTCTTCTTTCCCCCGCTCGCTCATCTGATCTTTCAGAGTTCTTTTCTTTTCTTTTCTTTTCTTCTTTCTTCGTTGTCGTTGGGGAGGGGGTGCATGATAGATCTCCCCCCCCCCCTCTCTCCTCAAGGGAGTTGCGAAGGCTACGAAACTGAAACCAAAAAGAAATAGAAAAGGGGATTCCCATTCAATTAGTTCTCCTTCCCACATAACCCCCCCCCGTTCTAGGGCTCATCCCGAGAGAGAAGGGTTTTAAGTAAATATATAACTATCACTTCCTATATTTGCTGGGGTGTCATGGCAAGAGAGAGTTTGCATTGCTTTTATCGTCCCTGGCATATATCTTTCCTTCCTTCCTTCCTTCCCATCTGGAAAACCAAAAATTTTAACCAAAAGCCTCGAAAAAATAATCCCATCATCCATCAATCCACAAACTGAGAAAGGAAAAATTTTTTATTTTCTGAAATGAAGAGACTCCTAGCCCCACCCAAACACCCAAACCTTCCCCGCCCCATCACAACTCCTCAACATACGGACTCAACCTCTCCTTCAACTCCTCAACCGTCACCTCACCCTCCACCTCCTCCGTCTTCCCACCCGGAGTCTTAGGCGGGATCAAGACACTCGGCACGACATGAATGACGCCGTCCTTGGCGATGCCATCGAGGACGCTCACGTGGTTGAAGCCGTTGATCACGAGGCTGATGAAGCGGCCCCAGCGCGCGATGTCGATGCTTAGGGATTTACCGTCTAGGAGGGTGGGGAGGTCGACCTGTGATTGATGTCAGGGATCTATGGGCTATTTCTTGTGAGGAAAGGGAGTGGGGAACTTACGTGGTAGCGGCCGCTGCGGGGGACGCTTGTTCCGTGGTCACAATGGGACGGTTTATCATCTCCCACCTCTTCAGCAATAACTTTGGGTTTGTAAATAGCGTCGGAGTAGAGTGTAGTTTTTGGCACGATATGATATGCTAACAGAGCTTTTAGATACTTAAGCCCGTACTTGCTAAAGAGAAACGCATTAGCCTTGGGTCCGAGTTTCTTGAACGCGAAGTTCGAGGGCGCGAAGAGGGTGCCGCCGATATGGTTGGATTTCTCGATTATTTCGGCCAGGCCCGTTTTTAAGAGGCCTAATTGCAGGGTCGAGAAGTGGCCTGGGACGAGCTCGATGATTTTGAGAGCTGTGGGTGGTGGGAGGATAAGGTGGTCGACGGCGTGGATGACGCCGTTGGCGGTGAACTGGGGAAAAGGGGGGTAGTCAGCTTGGTTGTTTTTTGTGTGCGGGAATAGGGGAGGGAGGTTACAATGTTGACTGCTTTGACATGGCTCATGAAATTGATATCGAGACCCCTCAAACCAAAGCCAACCCTCAACCGCTGGGATTCATTTCCAAGACTCCTCTCGACCAAAATGCTCGGGATCGTGTGGCTACCAATCACTCTTCCTGCAGGATAGAATCCAGGAACAACGTGGTACTTGAGGACTCTCGCGATAAACTCTTTCGGGGGCTTTTTGCCGTGCTTTGGGATCTTCTTGAATGCTATGTCGAGCGGAGCGAAGAGGGTGTGGTTGGCTTTCGTGCTGTTGAGGAGTTTGACGAGTTCTTTGTCCTTCGATATGAGCTTCGCGAGCTTGGTGGTATGTTTGCTCTTGGAGATGAGTCCCCAGATGGTGAGATTGGATCGGTGGCCATGGTGAGGTCTGCGGTGGGGTGGGTGATGGGGGCCTTTATGCGGGGGTCTGTGGTGTGGAGGTCCCTTATGCGGAGGTCCATGGTGTGGAGGCCCACCCTCATCATTAAACTCCGCTTGCTCGAAAGGATCAACCCCACTAGCCAACCAAGCATCCCCATCAAAAGCCTCCATCGACGTCAAGCACACATATCCATTCTCCTTCTTCCCAAAAGTATTAGCAAACGACAAAGCAGTTTCTAGAATTCCTTCCGAATATTCAAGAAAGCTCGAAGTTGGGCCGTCGGCCCTGTCGAAGACGTCGTCGAGGGATGGGACCTCTTCTCCAGTCACGGTGTCTCCAGGACCCCCCTCGCCCTCGAGGTCCAGGACGAGTTGTTTGGCCGTTTTCTCGTCTGGGATCATGAACGCGGCCGTGACGGCCGCGAGCGGCAGGATGTAAGTCAACCTCATGGTCACAGACTAGAGGGATTTGATTGTCTGGATATTGCCAGTCAGCCGCCACGTATTTAACAAGACGGACCAAAGCTTACTAATGCGTTCAAGCGCTGAACAGAATTGAAACTTGCTTGGTGATAATAGAGCCGAATTCAAAGAGAATGGAGAGAGGTGAGGTGGAGAAGCCGTTATACATAATAATGTCTCTGTTCGGGAATCTTGCGTCATTGGAGCTTGCGCGTCTTTGTGATCCATGCGGGGTTCAACCAATTGATATCATCGATTGAACCACCCGCGTCGGACGTCGGCTCTTACGGTCCCAGGTCATATGTGTCCGACCGGTAAGCGAGTTTTCGAGATAAACAACGCGGTCGCGTTGGATTCCTCAATGCC